>RHLR01000342.1:0-23996 GCA_009806335.1 Davidsoniella australis | reverse complement strand
GGGGCTAGGGGACGATGTCGTCCCGCACATACAAAGCTATTGAGTTTGTCGAGCGGAGGACGTTAAATATCTGTCCGGTAGCCAACCCGGCGTCGTATGATCTTAGTGATTTAGGTAGACGATAAATATAATCAAATCAAATCAAATCAAAAATTTTTTTTTTCATTTTTTTCTTTTTGCGTCGTATGATCTTAGTGATTTAGGTAGACGTTAAATATAATCAAATCAATTTTTTTTTCTTTTTCTAGTTTGTGGGAAAGAATCATCGTGATGTTGTTGTGGATGGCTTCAAGAGAGGAGAGTTTGATGGTTTTGTATACTTGTTTTCTGGCTGGTCATGGTGAAGTGTGCGGGTTGGTGCGTTACTCTGAACATATAGAAGCTAAGATCATGTCGAACAGAGGGCATAAGATATCTGCCCGGTGACGTATCCGACACCGTATAATTTAAGTGATTGAGGTATATGTTAGATACAGTCAAAGTTTATGCAAAGGAAGGCCTTGAGTGGTACCAAGAAAGTTGGCAGTACGTAGAGGTAAAAAAGAATATGTAGTCACTTAAAGTGACACTAAGCTCTTTCTCTCTCATGGATGACACTCACAGCGTTGATATATTACTATATGAAATCGTAACTGGAAGGGATGTCGTGAAATTTAGAGGTTTGTTGACAATAAGGCAGATTTACGGTTGATACTTATTATCTTTTGGGAAATTAGTCAATTTTTTCGTTATTTCCTTATATCATGAATATTCAAGTTTCCAGGTTCTTGCTGTTTTGAGTTGGATAAAGAAAATAGGTTTAAAACCCAGGTCGAACCTGTGAATAGTTATTTTATTTTCACCTTCTTTTTGTTCGCCTTCATATCAACGTCAACAATCCGCCTTCAATTGCTATTTATCTTCTTTAAGCCTTGCTCTCTATTCTCAGCTTGTTTGATAATTGAAATCGATAGTTTGTATCTTGATGGCTTGTTCTGCTTTTGACGTTCATCATCAATAAGAGCAAGGCTGACGTTGGATCACGATCAAGACATCGACTTTCACCTCAATCCTCTTCTTTGTTTTGGTGCCTTTGATTGATATCAGAACATGTCTGTCTTAAGTTTTACACTAAGCGAAGATGGCGTCAGCGTTCTACGCGACGCGTTGACGTGTTTGAACAAATTCCATGATGAAGTGTCTCTAGAGGCACAGAAAGACAAGGTTAGTGATATCCATCGGGATCAATGCCCTATTTACTAATATCTCTGATGATAGTTTATGCTATCAGCCATTAACCCCACCAAATCGGCGTATGCTTGTTTTTCATTCAGCCATACTAGATTCTTCTCCAAGTACAAGTTCACGGGCACCAACGATTCAGAGCGATTCTTCTGTCGGCTATACTCTCGCGTACTTATCTCCATCTTCCGCGGTCGGTCTAGCGGCGGTGATTCCTCGTCTAAAGACGGACCCGGAGATCGTGCAGCTACCATTGATCATTGCTCAGTGACCGTTGAAGATGGACCGAACGTCAAGAGCCGCTTTGTTGTCCGCATGGTCTTTCGTAATGGCTGTGTATCGACACATCGCCTGACATATGAGAATGCCTCAGTTGTTCATGCACGCTTTAACGCCGACGAGGCGATGCATAGTTGGTCTATTGCGAGCCGTACTTTGCGTCAAATCATGGAGCATTTTGGCCCAGGTGTTGAATTACTGGATATCAACTCAGACGGCGAACATGTCAACTTCAATTGTTATACTGAAAAGGCACTGCATGCCGACGAGGTTCTGAAAAAGCCATTGCAGACTAGCATCGCCGTCGATCTCGATGAATTCGACCATGTTGAAGTGGAAGAGGGCCTACACGTGATCATCAGTGTTCGCGACTTCCGCGCTATTGTCCAGCACGCAGGTCTTATCGGCGCCGATCTACGTGCCCGGTACTCAGTCCCCGAGCGTCCTATCCGGTTTGCATACGACGGTGATGCTGTCGGCTGTGAGTTTCTCTTGATGACAGTTGGTGAACGCGGTAGTACAGTGCCGGGACAAAAGACACGACGCAAGAAGGCTGAAGCTACGCCTGCTCTGAATGCGCTCGAAGCTAGTTCTGCGCCAAAACGCCCATCTGGTGTACGTCGTGTGACCCCCATCCAACTAGCGCCTTCAGCGTCGGAACGCATGGTGGCTGCCTCGGTAACGGCAGCGGCACGACAACGAGAAGTCCCACGTATGGGAAGTGCGCAGCCGGCGATCCCAGCAGTAGGAAGTGGCATGCTACCACCTGGAAATATACACGTACAAAAGCAACAGGCAACACCATCAGGATCGGGGGCTACGGGGAGTAACGAGGCTTCTGTGTCGAGGATGTCGTTCTTTGATATCAGGCCTCAACAGAGCCAACAAGTACCGCCGAGAGCGAGTGCATCGGCCCTCGAAGATGGCTTGTTCGTGGCCGATGATGGGTGGGAGCCAGTCCGCGTGTACGAAGATGATGAGCAAGACGATGCATTTATTGGTCTTGGTTGGGATGATAGTAATACGGTACGTCGATGGATTACTGACGTCATGTCTATGTGGCTCAATGAATACGCTAACTCGTTTGTGATGTCGTAGGAACCACCAGCAGCTTCTGCGTCGTCTAATGGCAATAATGGAGTGTCGGCCGAACAACAGCAAGAGAAAGATGCTTTTGATACACAGGCGGGCTTTGAGCCAACTCAGAGGGTTTCAGACGCTTCGAAACTCGGCCTTTTCTATGGCCTTTGAAGATAGAAAGATACTGTTACTAACAGGGCAGTATTCAGCTTGTATCATACGGCAATAGAACGAACATCATTATCACATACTTTAGTTGGTGTATTTGGCGTTTTCTTCCTTGGCGTTATTGCTGTTCTTCAACTCTGCAGTATATACTACCTATCTAAACTGCACGTGTGAATATTGATCCAAGACGTGGCACAGCCAGCAGCTATACTTACAATTTCCAACTCCTTCGGAATATTCTCTTTAGAAACGAGAACATTGAAACAACCATTAACGTCGCCTTTATCATCTGCTCCTGGGCCACAATTTCCATGCTCACCCCATCCCCACGAGACGACATCACCGCCATTCGTCAAGCAAACAACATGTTCACTGCCCGCCGCGATCTTCTTAACACTCGGAAGATCCCTTGGCGGCAGTTGTCCATGATCGTTACGACCCCAAGCCACGATCTCTCCATTCGCCCGTAGGACATATACGTTTCCCCAGCCGGCTTTCACATCTACCCAGTCGACTATATTCGACGGCGCCGCCTCCTTGATGGACCATTTTTCGCCACCGAGGACTTCGATGCGGCCACCAGCGTCGATGAGGACGGAGAATTCCTTGCCTGCTACGACGCGCGTAGCGTGGAAGTTAGATGGGAGAGAGGATATTAAACGAGGGGATGTTATGGCGCCATCGTGGGGGAGACCGAGCTGGCCTTTCCGCCCGTTGCCCCAGCCGTAGACGCTTCCATCGTCTAATAAGATTATGACGTGGGCCATTCCAGCGGCTACATCGACGATCTTTCTGTGCTCGCGATACAGCTCTTGTGATGCCGGTGATGAAGGGGGAGGGAAATCTGGGATTAAAGTCGCAGAGGATGAACGCACGATCTCGGCGGGCAGGGCACCGAGACCAAGTTCTCCTTTAGATCCGGATCCAAAGGTATATACCCGCTCAGCATCGAATACCACGATGGACGCATCCCACGTAGCCGCGATATGAGTCGGTGTACCATTTTCCACCGTCAACTCTAACCCAGACTCAGAAGAGGATTTCGCTGGTTGGAAGAGCATAAGAGGGCGGAAATTAGCTACTTTCTCAGCAGGTGAGTTCAAGCCACAGGCTCCAGCCGTTGCTAATCCCGCACAATAGACTCGACTGCTACTCTGCGCTGCCTTGTTTTCTTGTTCTACGACTTCATCTTTGAGAAGTAGTAGAGAGTGGTTCCCTCCAAAGGAAGCCCCGAGGACTTCTATGGGCGTCGATGATGGTGGAGAGGCAAATAGACTCGACTGTGGTACAGAGATATCTTCAAAGTGACCGACGCCGAGCTGGCCGTTGCCATTGGAGCCAAGTGAATAGACGGCCATCTGTTAGAGGGGATCTCAGTATAGAGTGTTACTTAGTTGGTCAATATATGTATATGTTATTTTGATGTTGAAGTCCCAAGTTATAGTTTTCTTAATTCTACTTCTTATAGCTTGGCTATTCAAGAGAGCGTCGGGAACAAACTTGAACTGTTTGGTTCATTTTCATTGCTATATGCAGATATCGAGGATAGAGGTTCGTTGTATTTATTTTTGCGGCTAAGCAGTATATTTAGAAGTGGTTCTTGTTGGCCCCACCATATGCGAACCCCACATCAATCATTCTGGTTAAGCGCATAAACCAAGAGAAAAAAGAAAAAAAAAACAAGCAACGCGCCGAAATCAGAAGAAAAAAAGACGCCCCACTTTGAGAAAATTCTCTAGCTAAATATTTCAGTCCTCTTTTTTTGTAAAGATTCTTTTCTTTTTCTGCCAACTATAAAGTCTTCGTCTTGTCCTGGCCGAGCTTCTTCCAATTCTTCTTCTTCTTTACATCACAACATCCTTCTTTAGTCTTTTATTTTAGTCTACTACACAATTTCAAGTTCTTTTCTCGTTTTCTTTTTTCATTGTTTCTTTTCAATAACGTCTCTTATCGAGTGTAGATGAAAGGAAAAAAGATCTCACCATTTCCATCTATCTCGATAGGGACACAATCACAAAAATAGATTCGTTGATTTAAGCTACAAGAATGGAGGTCTCTGTAGACAACTTGAAAAAGGCCGGCTTCACTGTCGGCCTGATCGGTATGGGTGATATGGGCAAGATGTATGCCCGGCGCCTTTCAGCTGCGGGTTGGAGGTGAGTAAACAACAGCAAAATATCAAGAAAACTGATATTCGCTATTTCTCCCCCCCCTCATGAGGCCACAACAAGATTTAAAAAGTGTATCTTGGGCCGCCCGCAGTTCTTTCGAATTGGTAAGCAATCATCTCCTTTCTGTATATCAACGTTTCCTTCTCTTTCTTCGCCATGATGACTAGAGCGCATTTGGCTCGAGTATTGTCTGTTGCCACGTCGGGTAACCATTCTGGCCCCGGCATTGGTGCAGACTCTCGATGATGTCAACGCTAGCTACCTTAACAAACTATTGTCTGAGCAAATACCAATCACATCTTTTTTCCGTTTTTCTCTTTGGAGTCAACTTGCTAACTTGCATCCAAGACTTTCACAGACTTACTTCCATAACCCTTAACTAATGTCTCCTTCGTATCTGCCCGCCGTCGTAGAATATTGGCGTGTGATAGAGAAGAAAAGTACGAGAGCCTCAAGGAGGAGTTTGTAGGAACTGTACGGTGCTCACCTTTCTCTTTTTTTTCCTCTTTGGCTGTGTAGGGGAAGGGGGAGGAGTGGCAATGCTACATAGTTTGAGCCGTCGAACCGTCCCTCCAGTACCATTTTATATCTTACACAGATATTAAGATATTACACACCTCAAACCACCCTAGTTCATGATTCCCCAGAAAGGCAGGAGACCAAGACTAGGTTATCTTGTTATAACTCTCCATGACTGACTACATACATACACACTGTCTTCGGATCTCTCACTCACTGTCACGTTATCGCTTACATGCCTAGCATGGTGATATGATGCATGCAATCAGCCCTTGAAGTCACGATGTGTCCATATACAGCCTTGTCGGGCCATACTAGGTAAGTGATCTTTCAGAGTCAGTAAGTGCTATCGACTTCTACGTAGCTTTCAATATCCGTTATCAGCTAGCATGATCTTAAAGAAACACAGGCGGGGTTCTAGTCTTGAGCATCTCGAGAGCGGAGATCGATACGCTTAGACTAACAAACTCTATGACTATGGAATCATATCAGCAGACTCTAACTGGACTTGACATACTTCAAGATAACAGAACGGGTCAGGCCTTTGAGATTTGATGCAATGGGATGCAAGTGTTTCATATCGAGACTTCCTGTTCAAGTCGTTCATGGGGGCCTATCCATGATGAAGATCATACAGACCGCACGCAATACACGATAACAAGCCCCGTCAGATCAGTTAGTCTGATATTAGATAGGAGATATATAATATAGGACAAGCGGTCTGTATGGTTGGTATGGTATATGGCATTGTATCAGAGCACCTAACAAAACCAGTAACTAACTATCGGCGTCGAAATTGGAAGCTTATTCTTATAGAATGGAAAACGCTCAATCGATTCTAAAGGGGTAGCTGGATAAGAAATCTCACCTTTTCACAGAGATAAGACGTATAAATTAGGATGGCCAGTTGAATAACAAGACATTGGTATATGTTATAGTAATCAGGTCGCATATGCCATATCAAGACTGAAATATTTAGACCTAGAAAAATAAAAGATAAAAGATAAAAGATGTGGCGGAATAATTACCCTGAATGACAGTAAACCTAAACAAGTCGTGTTTATGCTTATATTAATTAGTTGATAATATAATGTACATATACCAACAAGAAATTTTACGTGACTTTCTTTAGTTGAATAGGCCACTAGCCCACTATAAGTTTAGCATGTCAAGCCCTGTAAATCCAAACATGCGTATCAGACCGCACGAATATCAGTGCTTCCTAGAGGCAAAAGCTTTCAAGCTGCCTCTTTGGCCAATATCTACTACGATATCGATATCGCCCACTAGACTGACTAGTCGGATCTTGGTCCGTTCGTGCCCTGGAAGAGACGGAAAAGAAACTTGATAAATATAGTACTAGAAGACTAACCTAATTCAGCCAACGTTGCATCATTTAGTTTTTTATAGCACACTAGAAAAGAGGTCAGGGTTAGTTTAGTTAATCATAGAGATGGCGATGTTTTGTTAGGGTTTCACCGGTTGACGATTAAGATTAAGAAAAAAGAAAGAAAGAGCCTCAGTTTTGCCACAGGACAGTATAATTCAACACAAGACAAGACATACAGATATATCTGTAGACTCGTTCGAAATCTGCCGGGTCCTCCAACAAGCTAGAGAGAAGAGGAAAAGATAAGAGGAATACCACTTCCAATTGAAGAGTGTGTATCTGTACACCCACCTAATACGCTAGCTGCTATAGTATGCTGTACTAAGACAAATCCAACCAACTAGGTGATGGCTGTTCGGATTTGATTTCTGTGCTGGGTGGAGGGACTTCTGCATCGAGCGAACGAGGGTTTCTTTCTTAATTCTTTCCTAATGGTCCTTTTGTCTGTGTCCTATGTCACATAGGTAGGCTACATCGCAGGAAGAAGACCTACATTGGCGATGATGGGCTGTTGTGCATATATCTACTATTCTTTGTAGCTCTAGTCCACGATACTACCCCAATAATGCATATAGAAATGTGCTCATACCCACAGAGTGCTCGCCACATCTATATAACTAATAGCCTGTAGCCTGACATCATCGAATTGATATATCTTTACAAGTATCGCCATCTCGTAAATAACTCCTCCGCACCTCCGCAAGGAGGAATTAGAGCGGAACCAGACCTTCCTGAAACGTTTTACTTACTCTAGTTGCACGTCATGAGGCTTTGATATTATCGAACCATGTAATTGCCATCTATAGTTAACTATAGGGCTATGAAGCAGCCTCGAAGGACTGACGGGGCACCATGTAGTTAGCCATTACAGTGTTATTTGTCTTAAAAAAAAGCACCTTTCTTTTTCTTATCAAGCCTTGACTTGATAGATACAGGGCCATTCATCTTCTAAATGGATCTGAGAAGAAGAACAGCTGTGCAAAGCAAAGGCTTCCTTGATGTAAGCAAATACGCTTACCGTTCTGTTTCACTCTCTGTTCTCTTTTTTTCATTTTTATTTTTTATTTTTTTTTTGCTCAGTGAGATAGAGAGTTAGAATGTTACCATACAAATTCAACGATAGGGGTGTGTATGCAATAAATCATGTTTTCAGAGGATGGAATAGAGAAAACGACGATCCAGAATCCCTGCCATAATAAGTAAATAAGTAACAAGCCAGAAAAGAAAGAAGAACGGGGAAAAGTTGTCTTGTTTTTTTTCTGGCAATCGTTAGTGTATCGACACTATGATTGGTAGCGGCTTTCTTGGGCCAGCAAAGTAAAAACAATGTACGATTGCAAGATAAACAGTATGCTAATAGTCTAACTGGCCCCGTCTTTGTAATTGTTTTAGCTTAAGAAAGAAACAAGAGTTGCATGTGGTTTCTCTTTTGTATTCAAAGACATCGAACCCGTCGTCAGATAGTTAGTTGTATGTAGAGCCATAGATAAGAGCAGAGTAAAAGCGTTGGCCAGTGAATAGTAGCATTTGTTTGATACTTAATCAAGACAAAGAGAGAGAAAGAGAGAGAAAGACAATATAAAAGAAAGGCCGAATTATCCGCTAACTGTGGTCCGGCCGAGTCAAATTCATGTAAAAGTAAAAGTCATCTAATCCGAAAAGGGCGCTGTTATTTCACGGGCCAGTATTTTTGTTTTCCACTTGAGAGAACAATTAAAATTGCTACATGTCGGGAGATTTCTATTGTATATATATTATATGTATATATTATATTTGTTTCTTTGAGATGGGTACTAGTGGAACCATGAGATAATTCAGGCCGTCGCTTACTTTAATTTACACTCTATCAACCTTATACTATATATTGAGGATGTACATATATATATAACTGTAGCTGTAGCTGTAGCTGTAGCTGTATACTACATATCTATATATACTAGTTGTAGTTGTAGTTGTATCGCGTAGTGCAACTTACCTTGTGTTGCAATTGCGCCCGCCAAGATCCTTTGCCTCTGTCTCTCTCCCCTTTTCCCGCCCTAAACAGCCTAGCATTCGGTATTTCCAGATACAAGCTTTCTTGTCGTTTTCTCCTCGGAAGGCAACTTGGATGAACAAGAACGACGGCTTTGATCATCCTGGCGATAGCTTGGCAGGTGGGAAGAAAACAAAACAAAACAAAACAAAACCCAATCTTGATAGTGATATAGTTAGTCGTCAAGGTCAGGGTAAGACGTCGGCTAAATAGAAGAATAAAAAAAAACTTGTACGTAATGCGGATATTTATATTTATCCGTTTGTAGCTAATTGTGGTCTTTGTTTTTTGTATCGTTTAGGTCACTCGGTGAGCCGCGATCAGGGGCGACAGTTTTCCTTCTTTTTTTTCATCTTATTCTTCTTATTTACACTATGTAGAAGCTCGTTATGCTAGCAAAAAGGGAGGGGAAAAAAAGCCCGAGCAATATCATATACTTATTTATGATTTATTGCTCTCACATTAACTAGCTAACGGAAACATATGACACTCGAGTTAGATGGCTGTATACATGCATGTACAGCTAAATAAATAAACATGACACACCTTTTACCGTATCTATTGGAACTTTTGAGCAAAATATGTTCCATAGGACGCGGAATAAAATAGTGTTGGCTTCCTTCAGTCCAGCCAGGCGCTTTGAGCCTAGAGGACTGACTGACTGACTAGTCGATTCCGAAAATATTGTATCTATCTATTTCAACCTTCTACTACACTGTAAAACTTGGAAACCCGCTTATGCAAGCAGTCAGAAGTTTATTTTTGGCGAAGCCTAGTCAAAAGTACCCTCCCTGTCTGTCCCTCTGTTTTCTTCTTCCTATCTGTACATGCAGATATTCCTACTACATGTGTTCCTAGAACTACAGATATATTACTCACGTGCTCTGTAGGCAGAACGACAAAGTCAGAATTATATGCCTATCTCCAAGGGAACAAAGTGTGTTCTATTTATTGCCTTGCCTGATTAGGCTATCAGCTGATACAATTGCCATCACCTGGCTGGCCAACTGAATCCAGCGACGCTCGAATCATTTGCTACTGCATATTGTTCTCTCGGTTATTGGCCTGTTTTTATGCTGCCTTGAAAGTTCGGGCCTCTACAGGGCATGAGAAGTAGTAGTGTTATATGGCAACTTCTTGACCTTTTGCTTTTCTCCTCCCTCCCTCATATCTTTGCCGCGGCAGCACTATATGTAGATGGAGTTTTTGTTGCTCTATCAGCGAGGCTGTTCTTGTCTTGTCTCTTTCGTATCTCGGCCATCCTCCATCGTCTCTATCGTACCAGCATATTATGTCAATGTTACTGTAGCTCTATTGTTACAACAAGCTTGAATTGATTGTCATGTCTAGCAAATCCCTCCAAAAAAAAAAAAAAAAAAGACCATTCGCTGCCCTTTCCGTTCGACCTCTGACTTGGCCTGCTATAATACACAGCTTACATCATAACACACACACACACACAAATATCACCAATCATAATTCTCCCAATTGGCCCGCTGCTCAGCCAGGAGAGAAAACTCCCAAAATCAAGAAGCAGTGGCCTGCTCTAAATCTCCTCTCCTCAATGCTTCTTATCATGCCTCCATAAGAAGCCACTAGGTGGTCATCGACTTGTATTCGCAGGATTTAATCTTTGAGGCGCTCCTCTATCTCCTCTATACTAGCCAGCATACACATATGTATATAGCTCTAAGCTTATTGTATTAGTCTATTTGCCGTCACATACATGTATTATGTATATGCCTGCCGCCGTTTTTGTTGGCCAAGTTAGTCATCTGTCATCTGTCAACTCACCAAGTCATTGGCCATACATTTATAGAAGTCAGTATTGAATTCCTTGCCTGCCTACCATCAAACACAACTCCTTGAATTCAAGCCTCCCTTTCTTGACAGATATCTGGGTGATTTGTTTGGTTTGGTGCTATCTAGTTGACGTTACAAGTTTCCTTTCATTTCCGTTTCATAGTTGCTCACTGCCACAAGAAGCTGTGGTAACCCTTCATTACATATCTTTAATGCACTACATGTACTGTTGCAGGCGCTGCGTCTTTTCATTGATCCAAGCCTCTGGTTATCATCTTCCTCATCGGGATAATTCTCGTCAGTGCTTTCTAGCCAAATTTGCACACGGACCCTACACAACCTGCATTCAAGGGGAGTATCTCATATGTATATATGTATATATATGCCATGATTGTCCTCTTTTGTTTTCTTTCACCGCGCACAGTGTCGTTCGTACGATTTTCTAGATGTTTGCCTTCTAGATTGATTAATGGTGTGTAGTAAAAAAAAATTATTTTATCTACAACTAGGCAGATAGCATAGCATTACTTATCAAGTTCCCGAGAATATTGAACTATTTTCGCAGATAAATATGAGTTTAAGAGAATAAAATAAAAAGCCAGGCTTAAAATAATTTTATACAATACCAAGAACGATAGCTACCATATATATTTTTCTAGTCAATACTAGGGTTTGGGTTACTGAACTTGGGTGGTGGGGCATAAATTCGGTGATGATAGATGATGTGAAGAAAAATATATGTTCAATTGAAGATGTGGTGGTGAAACTTGATCCGAGAACCTGTCAAGCTTGATTCAATTTCACTAGTCGCTTCTTTTTTTTTTTTGCATCATATCCAGTAATCACGAACACAAGCGATAAGCTTACTTTTCCTTTTATTGGCCCAGGTCTCTTGATAAAACTGGTGAATATACGTCAGCAAACTAACTCATGGGCTAGATCGTGGCCTTAGCGTACGACGCAACGACCGATTCTTTGTGGCTTTTTCTTTTTCTTTTTCTTTTTCTTTTTCTTTTCCTTCTCTTGTGTGTCCTTTTTCTTTGCCTGTCGTCTTTCTTACGAATGGGGTCATGGAAATGCCTCATGTTGACACGCAACAGGCCTTTGGCGATGCCTCTCAGTCTTCCGCAACCATGGCTGCTGAGACTCTAGATGGCCTAGGCTTGGGCTCGGATCGCCTACTACCCGAGAATACTACGACCTACCAGCTCTTTATCATCGGCCGCCAGCTGAGCGCCAGACAGCAGCTTCAACGCCTAGAAGAGGTGCGTAAGGAAGGTGTCTGGCTCTGTAAAGAACTCACCAAGGACTATATCTGGCAAAAAGACGAGTTTGCCCTCGATATCCAACAAGAAAATGGTCAGTTCCTTTTCCCAGCATCTGCTTTTGGAGTGTTGTTGTTCCTGGCGCTCGCAATAGTAGATATGGCCTGGCATCAATGCTTCTTTTGGATAAGCTTGAGCCATACCTTATCCATCTTTCACCCTATCTCACCCTTTAAAATTGCGAAGCCGAAAAGAATCATAGCTGACAAGACATGCCATAGGCCTCGTCTACCTACACGGTTCTGTCGACTATGGCGACTCTATCGACGATGAGTGGGTGATTGTGTATCTGCTACGTCAGCTCTCCCTCACCTTCTCCGACATCTGGGCCCGTATCTGTGATAGTGACGGCGAGTTCTTGCTAGTGGAAGCTGCTAGTGCCGTGCCGCCCTGGCTGAGTCCGGAGACAGACCGCTTCCGAGTGTGGTTGCACCGCGGACAGTTACTCATCCTAGCGCCGACTACAGGAGCTAATGGATCTAACCATAACGAAAGGCCCCGACCTGGTAATAGAGATGCGAACATCCTCTCGCTCGATCAGGCAGTCCGGGAGATCACGGCGCAAGTGAGCAATACCGCCCTTTCAACCTCCCTATTGTCTTCTATCGCTAGCACCACTGCTACTGCCAGTAGTAGTAGTAGTAGTAGTAATAGTAGTAGCAAGACCAACAAAGCTTCTTCTTCTGCCCCCTTGATGGCCCATGCGCCAGCAGCGTCAACAGCTACCACTTACGGAATGTTCCATTCCGACGCTGTCCAGCAAGAGGCCTTTTATCGTCTTCGCAACTTCCCAGGGCATATTACGCAAATGCTGCATTATTCTCAAGTGATAATTCCGCGCAAACTGGCCTACATATTGCATGAGCGGCCTAAAGCACTTGCGCCCGCAGTGGAAGAGTTCTATCTTCGCGATCCAATCTCCCTAAAGCCCGTGTTATCAGCAACAACGTCGACATGGCCAAAACTACACTTTCCGCCCCTAGATCTCGTCACAGTTAGCGTCAAGTTCACCAAGGTTCTCTTCGCCCAGCTACGCTCACAACGCTTCGAGACACCGCCGATCTGGGAAGTCTCTCTCGCACTGGCCAAGCAAAACGCACAGTCACTATCCAGTGAAAACGACAGATCGCGGGCCGTTGAGCGCGCGGAGATCGGACTCAAGTTGACAACCGGCTTCGAGATCTTAGCGCACAAAGCGGCAAAGAGTGATAAGCGTTTGCTACGAGAAATCGCAATCTTGCTCGAAGATCTCGAAGAGGACGGCGAAGAGACGCTTCCTTCGACACAAGAGATAGCCTCGTGGCCGCATGCAGCTCGAGAAGACGATGATGGGTGGCTAGATATCAATTTTGCGGATTTCGAACGTGAGCTAGAGGGAAAGCAAAAGCTATCCAGTGGCGTTGCTGGTGCTAGCTCCAAGAAATCTTCATCTACTTCCTCCGCCTCACTACCAACGGAATCAGGCTTTGGTGACGCAAATGCCCAGGCAAGTCTGCGTAAGATTGTATCCAGTTTCGAGTCCTTTTTGAATGACAAAGGCGCGGGTATAGACGGTATCAATGTCGATGAAATGGACTACGATAATGATTCCGATAACGTCGATGGCGATGGCGATGACGAAGGCGACAAGAAAGGCCATAGCGGGCCATCCGATAGTGAAGAAGATGACGAGGACGCGATCGACTTTGACGAAGCGGCGTTTGCTACAATGATGAAGGAAGTCCTAGGGTTGACTTCTACTTCTTTTTCTTCTACCTCACAAAGTGCAGCTAACCCACCATCATCTACAGTCTCCGTTTTGCCCCAATCATCAAAATCACAACCACTAAAAGCAACATCGTCTCTCAAGTCCAAATCTCGCTCTAGTGAAGATCAAGCTGATCTCGAAGAGGCACTGAAACTGATGCACCAGATGGAAGCCGAGCTCAAGGGTCACGGTGCCCTATCACTTGACAAGCCGTCAAAAAAGACATCAAAGGCCCCTCCAATAGCGGCGGCGGCATCTTCTTCTTCTCAGACTAAGAAAGGAGCAGGAGCCGATCCTAGTCCGTCTTCATCTCCATTGGCAATCGCACAAACTACGAGATCAAAATCAAGTGGACTCAATGCTGACGAAGAGGAAGAGGATGAAGAAGATGATGATGCTGAGTTGGATATTGACTTCAATCTAGCTAAGAATCTCTTGGAAAGCTTTAAAAGTCAAGGTGGCGTTGCTGGACCGGCTGGAAATCTCTTGGGTCTATTGGGCTTTCAATTGCCTCGTGATGAAGGCTCGGATAATGACGAAGACGATGATAATTATCAAGGAAATGGTAAAGCCAAAGCTACATGATAAATACCCTTTAATAGATCAATATGTAACAATAAAGCCATGTCATCTTGGTACTGAATGAATATATGACAGTTTTTCTATATTTATAAATGATGGAGTTTCTTGAATTATAATTCTCTTGCGCCTTTTAGGCTACAAAAAAGAGATGATTATTAAATTCACCCAAAATGATAGCAAATACAAACATTGCTTCCTCAACAACATTTCCATCCAAACAAGAAAAAAATTACCAATAAAAGGTTACAAAGAAACAGGAAGAGAGACAAGAAAGACACAACCTGAATGAGAAATAGTAGATAGAAAACAATATGTAAAAAATAGTTGTAATAATGGAGACAAAGCCCAAGCATAAACATTTCCCAAACCGAGAGAGCCAAACCAATATGATGCGCCGTTAATGATTACATTATAGACAAAAAAGAAGAAAGTAGAAGGGAGAAAGCGTAGGGAATGAATGTAGTAGGTATATTCTATCATGAAAATAGACGATGGATATGAAAATATTAGATCATCAAGTTGAACCAGTGATCAATAGACATCATGGGCTATAATGATACCGAATCGATGGCGTCGATGAAGATGCGGAATGTGTAAACACCTGAGCCGGAACTTGTGATGACTGTGATTGTGATTTTGACTGCGAACTTGAAGGTCGTGAGGAAGCAAATGATGGAGTCCCGGTTTCAAGATCAAGTGCGTCGTCACTTGAAATTGACTTCGGCCTCTTAGCAGGAGACATTTCACCGCTGGGCCTTCGGTGTGTGGCTGAAATACTCGAGCGAGTAGGTGTCGTCGCCGTGATTCCACTAGAACCTGGTTGAAGGGGTGCGCCGTGGTCATCGAGAGAGTTGAGTTTTGAAATGGCAGCCATTAGCCGCTTGCGAGCAATCATTTCAGCTGTTGTATTCGCAGTTCGTGGCCGGGCAAATTGCGCCGTGATGCGAGAGATGGCGTGATAGCACTCGTAAAGAAGCAGACGGACATGGACGTTGCGTCTATCTTCTACTAAGCTTGACCATGTGGTCAGGTGTTGCTGCATCGTGGGTAGTGACATGTTATGCCCCATTCCCAGAGTTGAACCCCCTTGGGTGGCATTATCATTGAAACCTTCCAAGAGGTCTGTTGACGGATGATTGCTAAAGACTTCGGCAAATAAAGGATCACCAAAAAAGCACATGCTCCAATCTACCAGTCCTGTGACAGTGATAACAGAGTCGTATGGGCTGAGTGAAGAAGATACAGCCTGGCCTGGTGAAGTTGATTGGCCGATTTGTGAGGTCTTTCGTGATCTTGTGCTCTTTCCGCAGGCTATTATGCGCGATTTAGCTTCACTGGTAGATAGTTGGGCAGAATATAGCTGCTGATCTGAAGATGGAATAGAAGACGTATCTTCTTCCCGAGACACCAATGTGTTTCCATCAGCACCAGCATCCACACACACTAAACTTGGGCGAGTGACATGCCTTAATATGGGTAGGAACCGCTGGATATTGCTACGAATGTTGTTGAATGGGAGGTTGATGAACAGATCTTCACCGTCTCGTAAAGCCCCTTCTAGTAGTTGATGGAATGCGATATCCCAAGAGCTTGTAGCCCAGTTCGGCATCCCACTGAAGCAAAATCGGGATTGCTGTAACGAACCGTTCAGAACATCCGCTACAGGTCCGAACTGACCAGTAGGGGATTGGAGGTTGCAAAGCTTGCGAAGCATCGTGCCTAACTGAAAGTCAACGCTCTTGCGTTCCGCCGGTGACAAAGCTGGGCTCATGGTTGCAATGACTGAGCCTCTAGGTCTCTTCATAATATTGTAAGCCTTCTGTAAGGGTACATCAGAATGGGGGCGACCATGGAAAAGAAGCACGGGAAACATAGAGTGGAGACTAGAGTCGATAGTCGAGGGATAGTTGAGTGGCACTGCTTGTGGTGTTGGCGAGTGATATAACTGTGGTGACATGGGCGTCATTGGGGGCGAAGGTGAAGAATGAGGAGAAGATTGCGGCGATGGTGGAGCCGGCAGGGTAACTTGTTGATTATGCCAGTAAGATTGTGAAGCGTCAAGCGATGGATGCTGACGAGCGTATGTGGCGTTGGAGAATGGATATGTCGTAGTATAGTTTAAGTTATCGTGAGATTCGTGATATTGTTCAGTATAAACGGTGGGTTGACTAGAGTATGGATACGGAGAAGGAGATGTAGCAACGAGTTTTGAGTTGGTATCGAGGTGTCTAGATGATGATGGCGAAGGAGATCGGAACTGAGTATAATGAGAAGACACAGGCCGTGGTGTACGTGCTGTCGAAGAAGTAGCAGAAGAGGGTTGGTAGGCTGATAAAGTAGAAAAAGACGATGGTGTTGAATATGGCGGCAAAGAATTAAGATCTACTTTGCATTCCGAGATCCAACTTAAAAGTGCGGCTTCAGACTCTAAAGAGAGCTTCTCAGCGCGGAGGAGACTGCTTGAATTCATATCAGGGGGACCGACGGCTACAAAGACTTGTGAACCATCCACTTCAGCGTCGAATATGGTATGAAAGGGATGGCTCAAACGAAGCCAGCGGCAGCTTTCCACGGTGGCGTTGGCAAGCACACGAGTTATAGCAAGCTCAACGTCGGCAGGTGATCTAATAAGAACAGGCTTAGGTAATGGTGGTTATGTCTGCTCGTTTGTTGGTCGGGGCGAGATGGGCGAGACAGCAGCAGACGAGAAGGCAGAATCAGCAGAAACCAAGACACTTTCGGTAACACTTCCAATACTCTTCACAGAGGTAAGGTCTACTGTAGTTGCACTGCTGATCGGAGTCGATATAGACGTAGTGGTTTTGTCGGTACTATCAGATCTATTGTCGTTGTTGAAAGACGTAGATGATCCAGTGCATGCAGACCCTGAGGCCTGTGTAGGCTCTCGCTCGAACGTGGACACAAGCTTAGGCTTGGCCTGGTCCCGAGCCTGCAAATTAGCCTTTGCAGACGAGTCAGAGAGATACAGCGTAACGACTTCAGGCGAAGCACAGATAGAGACTGGGCCAGGGTCAAGAGTGGACTGGCGATAAGGAAATGACGAGCCAGCCACTGGCGCTGTGGTAGTAACCGATGACAATGGTAGTGATTGCGGGGGGTTCTCCGGTTCCAAATGTGATGGCAAGGAAACTATATCCCTATATGATGACGAGTAGCGTTGGTGCGGCACAGGTTCCGCAGTGATATCTTGAGAGGCGAGAGAATAGAACGAGGCGGAACCGTGCTCTGAGTCTGTAAAATTACTTTTTTCTAGCAAAGACGGAGAGTCCACAGTAGAGGGTGAAGCCAGTTTTTTCTGTGCTGAGTTCTTATTTGGCGAGACACACATTGGAGATAGAATAGTATCAAAAGCTAAGTTCAAAGAAAAGGGATGATGTAGTAGAAGCCTATAAGTTGAGTAGGCAGGTGATAGTAGTCGAGAAGGAGGCAAGTACCAAGCATCAATTCGCTCTCAATATTTGGGATTGACGTTGGTATCACACTGTGGTATCAAGGCTACCAGCATTGTTTCTTTCCAATGCAAAGGACGGATGTTACTTGTTGCGAGCAGCTCTTCCAGTGTTTGAGAGGTAGCAACAACTATGTTTAGAAGCAGTTGTGTATCTAGTGATTCTGCGATAGTGACGAGAGCGCTGATAGAGACAGTGAGTGTTGGTAGGCTTATCCGAAGGGCATTTCTTTTCGTGAAAGGTTGCTTGTGACAGTACAGAAGAAAGGGCAACAAACAGAGTAGTTGGGGTGGGTAACTTGTGAGCACAGATTCTATATGCCGTAGCGAAACAGTGAGACGCGATTTTAGAGCAGCGATGACAGCAGTAACTTGGAGATTCGATAGTGAAGGCTCAACAACTTGGTTGTTACTGGAAATTAACAAGCTAGAGGTGTGACAACAGACTAGCGTTGGCGAAGCTAGATCTAGTATTAATTGACACGAACTTCATACATCCACCATGATACCAAGTGGAAATTCAGTCTACACAAGTCAAACTCAACGTCGACGTAATAGCTGACTGATGAGCAGGCAGTGTTCTGGTCCTTTCTAGCCCGGATACAAGGTGCGAGTACCGTCTTGAGGTGATGTCGTACAAGACTTAAGTGTGGCGCTCTCTACGCGAGGATAGGCGAGTACAACAGAGCTAGGTGACGATGAAGCCTAAGGAAAATCAGAGACAGCATTAGATGAAGGCGGAAGCAAAGCAAATTGCCGCTGATAAAACAGGAAAAGTAGAAGGGTATAAGAATAAAACGACCAGGCCTCGACCAGAGAAAGCAATGGGTGATGTTTGAGAGATTAGAGCAAATCCACGACACAGCAGGAGATTCAACCTGTTTCTCGGGCTGTCTTTCGATGAAGCCTTCCAAAACCCAAACTGAGTTCCAGACAGTGAATTAGGTGGGTATAGGAGCGTGAAAACAGAGGAAAACGCAGTACTGTATGCTTGATTAAGATGAAGCGAACGGTGAAAAAAAGGATGGAAGCAGAGCCAATATATGGACGATGAATGATAAAGACGACTAGGGCCATTCACACCATAAACGGTTCTTTTAACAAAGACTAGCCGGAAAATGCTAGCCGAGAAGAAGCAACGAAAAGACAGTGAGATAAAAGTAAGTGCCTAGAATCAGATCTTCCGAAGCGTGGTAAAAAGAAGTATTTGGGACTCATGCACATTGGCCTTCAGCTGGCCCTCACTAGCTTTCTTAGGCCACTTGATTATGGGATAGGTATGTGATGAAGGTGAGGTCAAGAGGAGGATTGTGAGCAAGCGACGGACTAGTCTGGAATGGCAATGTAGGGAAGCAAATGGGTTCTTAGCTCCGTCTTAGCAGTAGAGGAACAGTAGAAGCGATGCCTACTTCGCAAAATGTTTATAAGCGAGCGAGTCGGTAACTTAGATCAGGCCTGGGCGGGTCTTGACTTGGCCAGGTTGCAATCAAGGTCAGGGCTAGAGAAGAGACAACGTTGGGAAGAAGAGGAAAGCGGGATTCAAGGCTCGGGCGGTCTATAGAGAGTGGCAGTCGAAGTGGACAAGTGAGAAAGGACGGCCAGACGGGTAATCCGGACTATTATTCAAAAGATGGAACTTGGAAAAGGCAGTTTGAAATGTTGTCCGGCAAAGGCTAAACTACGTTACTCGCCAGCAGCACAGACCTGTATAGTTTCCCACAACCTCTGTTGCTATATTGCTAATATTGCTAATACTACTGCCACAATTACAACTGCCACCAAGACTTCTATAGTGACAGAGGGCGACGTGGACACGGACACGGATGCAGTAACCCGAGGCCTGGCCAATCCTACCTAGTAGACAAGACCAGCTTGGTCAGGTCGGCATATAGCATGGCAAACTAGAGTGAAAGTGATGGCAAAGCCAGTAATGGTGGAGGCTGATGTAGGGCAAGCAGGAAAGGGGGTGTAAAAGCATTGTATAGAGACGTCTATGACCACCTAGTGGCCATGAATAGCTTGATGAGTCGGAGAGGAGGTTCAGAGAAATTATAACAAATCACTTACCGGTATGTTTATGTCTGTATGCTCGAACAGAGAGTATTTAGAACGCCGATCGATACGTAAGAAATTGGAAAATCTTGGCCGACCCAATCGAGACAAGGACAAGGCCCGATGTCTCTATGGCAGACAGAAGCTACTAGTCTCGGCTGCAATCGTGTGTAGAGAGTAGTAAACTTGGGACTGTGCAACTCCAGAAGTGCCTCTATGCTACCATGGGCTGGGGAGGCATAAATACGCCAGCAGTACAAACAGGCGGCCTGGATAGCTTATTGTACCGCTATCATAAGAACACACAGGTTGTGGACAAGCACACAAAATCTCCAGGATCTATCTATTTGATGTGGCGGAGTGACAGAGTGACGTCTATTGGCAGCAATCATCTAGTCATCTAGCCCGCTAGCAATTGCGCTCAAAGGTTGGCACCTTTATGGCGAATCGTGACGCCCAGCTTGCTTAGGAATGCAGCACGGCAAACCCAAGAAGCAAGAAGCCTCGAGCAACGGTTCGAAGAGCCTGTCTATCCCGTACAGGTTGTATAATGTAGCCCAACGAGAAGAAGATAATGTGGTGCAGTCAGTCCGTGTTAAGTATAGCACAACAAAGTGTCTATCTTCTCCAAGCACGGAGTTTTATCAAAGCAAGACAAAGCAGCCAACGCAACGGACACACAAAGAACGCCTCAAGGAAAAAAAACAAAGATGTACCAAAATGCAAAGGCAAGCAATCAGCCACGGCGAAGAGGGCTGAAGAGAGAAAACAGTGAGAGATATGATGTTGAGTTCTGTTGCAGCCTCGTTCTTGAATCGGTAGGCACAAACACGATCGGGAAGCTGCTGTCGGAAGCCGCTCTCGACGGAAGGTACGACAAATCGGACAAAAAGTAAATATCCAGTCTCGAAATAGTAGCAGCAGTGACAGTGATACATAAAGTAAAACTTTCTTAGCCTGACTCTCAGACGTCAGAAGAGACAAAGGAGACAGAATGAGCGTATCGCAGCCAAGCTAAGAGAACAAGCTGCCGAATGATACCGGTATAAGTATGATTACAACACGGCGTTGTCTAACCAATGATTAGTCGTGTCATTAAGAACACTCAAGAACTCAAGATACTACTGGTGTGCCAAGGCTTGGTTGGGCCTTGCCAGTCGCTATAAACGTATTGACGAATGTGCATGTGCCCTCAGTGTGTGCAAGATGGCATGCATCGTCCAGTTAAGCATCCTAGTCCAGTCTTTTTCTAACAGAGCGCCATCCATCTTCGTTAAAGCCCTGGCGTTTATTTCCCTTTCGGCTAGCGTCGATGTCAAGGAGATAAAAGGGAATAACGAATGGGATTCCCAGAGTCCATGGTTTGAATGCAGCATCAGATGACAACTTCATACTAAAGAAGATCAAAAAACAACAGTTCAGCGCGCACTGAGACCTTCATGGGTCGAGCCCAACTTTCCTTTATGCATCTACAGCAAGCACTAACTCGAGAAGATTTCAAGGAGGCGCTTCCCGAAGACGCTAGGGAACCAAAATAAATAAATAAAAGACTAACTAGTTAACTAAATCGTTAAACACAAATCTCTAAACTGCGCTAGAGTCGCGCTTATAGCACTTTCTGGTATATATTTTGTATATGTATTTGTTTATATACGTGCTTATATCTGTATAGCGTTCACGAATCCTATCGATTACATGCGTCTAGTGCCTTCCATATGGCTGAATTTGCAGATTATGTAATTCGTCTTAGGCTCGGTTTTCCAAGAGGTTAGCCAGCTTTCCTTTTCAGAATACAAGCGAAGCATCCAACGCCATGGTTCATATCAAGCCTTCCTCGGTACCCTAATAAGAACATGCCTTGTTCTCTTCGTGCGTCTTTCTCTTGTATTGCTTTTTGGCATTCCCAACTTCAGCT
The DNA here is from genome assembly GCA_009806335.1 of Davidsoniella australis. Taxonomy (NCBI): domain Eukaryota; kingdom Fungi; phylum Ascomycota; class Sordariomycetes; order Microascales; family Ceratocystidaceae; genus Davidsoniella; species Davidsoniella australis. The sequence continues at coordinate 2,243 of RHLR01000342.1, read as the reverse complement.
TCCGTTTAACATACTAAGCGTTTTTATCATGCATAGTATAAGCCCTACTTTCTAGAATTGTTCGGCTATATCGTATCATCGATGAATCTAAGAAAAACAGCATATGTTCGAAAATAGCCCCGAGCTCAGTAATCAAAAGCTTGAACGTGGTGCACTAACGCAAGAGAAAACAGAAGAAAATAATCAAAAAAAAGTCGGTTGGTGTTACGCAATTGGGCGCGAAGAAGCGAATAGGATTATGTATAGTTATATGCTTTGGAATTCCTATTGTTAGTTTATGTTGCAGGTCTATCCTCATCAGTATTAACTAATTGCAATAATACACGCAACTTGCGTACGTTTTGGGCCAGTATCTATGCTTTAGATACTAAGCTTTTACTCTCTCTTACGGCCCGTTGATATAGTTCCCTATATCAATAATACGGATCCTGATCTACCATTCCATTCCAGTCCGGGCTCAGGCTTTGTTAGCCCCTTCACCTGGACGCCTCATTATTTATCCCCCTCCTGATTCCCTTTCATCCTCTTCACTTTGTTCTTGTTAAGATATAGTGTCGTTAGTACTAGCAGAAATGTTATTAGTGACAATATGCAGGAGTCTCGCTTGCAGAAGAACGGAGCCCAGCCGCTTTTTACTACAAGGTAGAAATATATCTCATTGTTTCTTTCCGCTTAGAGGAGCCTAGGAAGAATATTACAAGAATACCGCGGAATTAGGCCGAATCATATATGGAAGGTAAAGTCAAAGCATGATGTGCAATTTTCTTGGCACTAGACAAAGGAGACGTGGCATAGTTTTATAGTTGGCGCAAGTTGAAGCCATATATTACATAATTTATGCTAGTAGTATGATTTCATTCGGCGTAGAGAGTATCTGTACATGTGAATACCATCAGCTATGCATACCGTTACCACAATGGACCTCTCTCACGAAAATGTAAGCCTATAGGTCCATGTTTTATTTCCGAGAGGTTCTATAGTAGTCACCGATCAATAATCGCACAGTTCTAGTTACACGTATCCTAGTTTAGGAAAACGAGCTTTTGGAATGAGCTGGGCGATTGTTTCATTCTCAAGGCAAGTCGACCAGTATACTGGAACTAGGTGCCAAATACTAGATACAACTACAATTGGTACAATATATGCTCATAAATACAACAAAAAAGTTACTGTTCATTTTTTATAATTAACATCCTTAAAGAACAGTGGCCACCGTTCGGTTCAGGTAACGGTATGATTTTCTTTCATATTCCGGCTATATTGGTTACTTTACTAGTCAACACAGTTGGCTCGACCACTTTCCCCCATCGCTTGTTATTCCCCTCCTTGACAACCCTATCTAGCTTTTACTAGGTTTCTTTTCCGCACTTGTTAGTTTAGTTCCGCTCTCACTAGAGAAAGAGAACCAACAACAAAGAGGAGATAATCCTGGTAAGAGTGATAGGACAAGGGTTTATAGCTAGAAATCAACATAGCTGTAAATTGAAGAAACCCGCCCCCAATTTCCCAAGGAAAGAAAAGCATTTAGCAAGTGGAAGGAATGGTTCTAATGGTTCTAAGTAGGCAGATTGAGAGAGAGAGTGGTTAAGCGAGCTTGAAATTATTCCATCACATCTTTGATTTGATTTGATTATATTTAACGTCTACTTAAATCACCAAGATCAACATCTTCATAGCTCTATAGCTCCATAAGATTAATGAATTAAAAAAAATTAAAAAAATCACCAAGATCATACGACGCAACTAACTGACGCAACCAACGTGGCTTTGTCAAGACAAGACATCGATCAACAGCCTTATTTAACCCTAAGGATGGCCCCTATAGTTATACACCTGGCCGACCTGGCATGAGGTAGTTGATTCAACCCTATGCTTATGGTGGTGCGTCTGAGGGTTTGGGCAGCCTCTCTACTTACGAAGTTCTGCAGAAGATAGATGCCAGGTAGTAACAATACTGTTTTAAGAGAATTTATAATACAAGGAGCTACAAAATGCTCGGAGGTTTTGCGGCAGGTTCCCGACGAGGTGGTTTTTCCCGGATATGATTAGAAGTTGAAATGCATATAACAAAACCATAACAAATGTTCTGTATCTTAGTGGCCTGTCACTGTTGAGAAGTAGGTTGTCCTTCACCTTACATTGTATACTAGTATTAGTTCAGGGCTGTGTATCTTAGGATACCTATTAAAGCTCCATAAAATGAATTCTATTTTTTAAACCCTAAGGAATGAACAGCCTGTACT
>RHLR01000341.1:0-24027 GCA_009806335.1 Davidsoniella australis | reverse complement strand
TATATATATATATATATATGTACTTTGACATTCAGTTCATTGATTGCCTGATGCATCTAAAATCTTAACTACACTTAACTAGGTAGCAATGACGATCAGTAGGGTATATACTGCTGTTAGATGATTTATTATTCTTCAATTCACTATAACTAAATACTAGTGAGCCCAAAACTTCATGATACATAAGTTCATGCGGTTATAAACAAGGGTTTAGTTTGGGACGTATCCTCTCTCCCCCGCAAAACTTCAAACTGCAAACAGACACAAAGAAATGTATTGACCTAATAAGATGTGATTATGAGCAAAATCTACAAGGCCATCTACATGTCGGCCTAATACTAGCAAAGTAACCGATACTAGATAGTAGTACATATATATATGTAATATAGATAGATACATAGACCCAAGGGTTGTTAAAATGGCCATGTCTGAAGGGATTTCTTTGTATTTACCCAAGCCAATATATGTATCTGTAGTTGTACTATTCTTTTCAAACTGGGTAGGGAGATATATAGCATTCCATTCATGCCATTGTTATCTACAAATGTATATAAATCGAGTCAACAAAACGAACGATGGATGATAAGACCGTCAAGGTTCAATATAAAGAAAGAGGCTTGCAAGGTTAAATTCAGGCTGCTATCGCCAATGCAAGTTTACGCTTCACGTATGCTATTTTTCTTTTCAATCTTTCGGTTCGATGCAGATATCTATAAAAGGTTACGAATCGACTAGAAATATCACTGTGTTGTTCAACTATATATTCTACTTGTACATCCCATTTTTCTTCCTTTTTGCCACCCCGTGTTTGCTTTGCCGTGATGGGCCAAGGAGAAAAATGGCAAATAAGACAAGTGGTATGGGCCAAAAACAATGTCAAAGAATATCAATGTGGCTGGGCAGAAACAAAGAACTACAAACTAAGCAAATCAAAGCCAGCTAGTCTAGGAAATACGTAGTTGATCGACATCTGGAGCCTTGGCAGGAGGGATAGATAGCTCTAGCTTTTGTTTTCATTCTTCTTGAGTCGAATCATCGAGTTTGATAAAAGTATTGATACAAAGTTCCTCTGATTCGCTTACTCATACTGAAACCTCTACCTATCTCTTTTGAAGCGCAGTACGTTGTGATAATGCAAGCCTAGAAAAGTGATAAAATAGTAGAAATAATCTCCCACCTCTGATATGTATCTCCCAAAGGGAAAACAAAGCACTGTATCTTATTCGTAGCCTCTTGTTTCAAAGGAAGTGAGTGATGTGATGGGGTTCTAGATATGTATGCGTTGACTAGGAGTCAAAAGTAATTAATCAATAAAGTTTCAAAGCAGAACAATGAAATCTGTTTACACAATTACGACCTTGACAAAAGCCGTGTAAGCACAAGGAGAATAGGGCGAAATGACCTGGTTCGAGAGGGTCATGTGGCCAAAAGAGTTTTTCTTGTTCCATCTCAAAGCGCCATCTAGGATTAAATAAGAGATCTAACACTGTATATAAATATAAATATTATGGAAGGGGGTTACATAATTTTTCCTAAAGAAGAAAGAAAACCTAAAAAGAAACACGGATTACGACCACCTTATTTATATTTCTACAGCTATGTTGAAATATGAATATGATCAGTGTTACGGTTGTATTCTAGGATTTTTTTTTAAAGACAAATTCCAGGTTCCGGATAATGTGAGGAGTCAGAAAAAAAGGGAAATTCCCATAGTAAAGAAACAATTTGTGTTGAACCTCTTTACGACGTTAACAAAGCCAAAGCTCTTCTCTTACATATATATAGATATATAGATCTGTGCCACTAACTGGAAGCTTGGGCAGAAGGAACTTATACAACTACAACTATATGCAGCATAGTGGCAAAGGAGTATTTGGGTATGTTATGTTTTGCCGTGCTTTTGTATTTTATTTGGTGATAAAATACGAAGGGATATTACTGATGGGAAATTATTGCCATGGTCAAGTTGACTGGCTAGGCACATAAAAGAAACAATAAATTAATTAATTCTGATCAAATTTTCTTCTTCTTATTCGCTAGACATGTCCTTATTACAAATAGTACATAAAAGAGAAAAAAAACGCTGGAAGATCTACCGATTTTTTTAAGTATCATCAGGCATAGTGGTGATGTTTAAGTGAGACGAGCAAACAAAATAAAACGTTGAGAAAAAAAATAGGATTGAATAAAAGATAATTTAGGTCAACAAGAAACTGATATTCCCCTAACAGAGGAGACTTATGCTAACTGAGAAAATCTCGAAGTAACAAAGAAAAGAAGAAAAAAAAACAATAAGCGTGTGCTGTTCCGCCATACGTTGTAAGTGCCCTGGCCGCGCCGGACTAGGGCCTGTTCTAATTGAAGAATCAAGCTCAACTTGGGAGTGTATGAGTTTTTAGTTTTGAAGAGAGATGAAGAGAGATGAAGTGTGTGTGAGTGTGTGAGTGTGCTGCGGCTAATCGTAGGCTGGGCTGTCCCTGGTTCCTTTCTGCCGGATAAAAACCTCAAAGATGAAAAATAAACAAAAAGGGTACAAAAAAAAGAAAAAAAAAACATTAACCGATGAAATGTTAAAATTCAAAAACCCCCCAAAATGGCAATGCAGGCGTCTGTTTTACCTTTGGAACGAGACGTACAAGCCGCTGACTGATCCGGAAACGCCAAGACGAATATGAGTAATAAAAAAAAAAAAAAAAAGAAGAAAAAAAAGACAAAAAGACAAAAAATATCCCAATGAAAACAAAAAGCCGTCATCAATGGGAGTGAAATGATAACAAGAGAAATAAAGATGAAATCAAGGATGACGAGAATTAGGCGGTGGAGAAATAACAAAGGAAATCGTAGAAAAAAATGTATGTGAAGACGATGTTATGAGATTATGATTTATGACTTCAACCAAGGGTCGTCGAGCAGCTCACGCGCTGTGGCCCGCTCTTCAGGCGACCAGGTCAGCATACGCTTGGCAAAGTTAATGAAGAGACGCTGCTCTTCACTGCCCTTCTCGAAGAAGCCGGTGTAGTTCTCGAAGCAAAAGGCCTTGTCGGGAACCAGAGTCGGGTGCATGAACTTGCCCCATTTGTCGAACATGATCTTGCGTCTCTGAAGTGACGCGCGGTCGATAAGCTCCTTGGGCGGCGGGCCGATGAGGCGCACCATCTGTCCCATACGGGTGATGTGGTTGAACGACGAGTTTTCGTCCATGCGACCGTCGAGAAGGTTGACTTCGGCGAGAAGCTCCCACATCACTAGGCCCAGGTTCCAGATGTCGGCGGGATAGCTCCATCCGCACTCCATGACGACCTCTGGGGCACAGTACTCGGCGGGCTGGATGATGTGGTTGTACTTGGCTAGATCACCGCGGACAGACAGGCCAAAGTCGGTGATCTTGACATAGGTGACGGGATGCTCGACAGCGCCGAACTCGGGCCGAGACTCGTACACGCGACGGCCACGGCGCTTGATGAAGGGGGCAGGGTCACGGTCGTTTTCTTGGACATAGCGCTCCAGAACGCCAGCGTCTTCGAAGTCTATCATGAGGTGGTCGGCCTTGAGGTCGGTGTGGATGATGTGGCACTCGGTGTGCAGGTAGTCTAGGCACTTAAGGATACTAGGCATGACCGCCTTCAGAGTAGCCGGCTTGATCACGCCGTCGGCCTCTTGCTGGCGACCGAGCAGCCACAGCGGCTGGCGGAGAGGCTCGAAGGTCATACACATGTGGCTGCCGTTGGCGCCGTCGATGGTGAACGAGTCGATCATTTCACGGAGGTACTGCTGTCCAGGGTGCTTGGTGCGCTTCTCGAACATGTGGCGGGTGAGGTCGAACTCCTTTTCGGCGTTGGCCTGGATGACGGGCGATGAGTTGGAGATCTTCATGGCAACGTACTTGTTAGTAGTGGCGCCGATGTGCTCGGCCATCCACACGGTCGAGCCGGTGCCCCAGCCCAACTTGGAGACGAGGCGGTAGCGGCCATCGAGGATCTCGCCGATCTCGGCTGGGTAGAAGCTCTGCGGGTCGTAGGCAGCGTAGCGCTCTTCTTCTACCGGCTTCTGGGCGGCGACGCCTGAGTAGGCAGCACAGTCGCTGTAGGGGCGGTAGCCGATTGGGCGGGCACTCTTGAGCTTGTCTGCTGCGGCGGCGCTGCTGACGGCGATGCTGGTCATGGAGCGGGTGCCAGAGTGTGTGAACTGAGGGTGGATGATGACCTTCCAGGCGGGTCGGTGGTCGACGGCCTTGTGGGCAGCCCGTCGGTAGAAGTTGCTGATCATGATGGGCGGCAGGGTGCAGAGTGATTAAGATTATTGGGCGGTTATATGGGTGATGGTGATGGTGATGGTGATGGTGTTGATGGTATGGTTGGAATTGGCTGTGCAGATGCAGATAAGAGAGACGAGAGACAAGAGGCTCACGATGCTTCTACGACTGTAGACCAGCAAATGGCTGGATCCTTGCTGTAATGCGTCGTTTCGGTTGGTCGACGGGGTCTAGAATGGCCCAATTAGGCTTTTTGCTGTTGTTCGTCGGCTGCAGGAACGATTGATGAGGAAGAATCAGAGAGTCAACGAGAGAGGGAGAGATAAGGCCGTCGTGATGAGAATGTGAGATGATGCAGCAACGGCAACAACAACAACAATGAGGACGAGGACTTAGAGATGAAGTTGAAGATGATATAGAGGGGGGAAGAAAAGAAAAAGAAAAAAAAAGAGCAAGAAGAAGAGAAGGAGAGGGCAACTACGGCCAGCTGGGAAAATCAGAGGAGGATTTGTTCTTATATGAGGCGCGTAGATATAAGATATAAAATAGGGCTTTTTTTCGTTTCGCTGTCTTGGGTTACAAGATAAAATAAAACTGGGCTCTACTAAAAGGCCCCAAAAACATGATTAAAAAGCCTGTACTTTTTTTTTTTTTTTTTTATCTTTGTGCTCGTCCCCATTAAAAACCCGTCAGCTGACCTTTGTTCTGGGGGGGGGGGGGGCCAGGCCATATCTCCATATCTCCATATCTACAAATCGACAATAATTGCTTGAAATGCGCTGCAAATGCTATGAGATGCGTACGCTTCTAGCTTGGCTTCCCTGCCATCCCGCACTCGGTTTTGTCTCCTATTTCCGTGCGTCAATCGGTTCAATCGATCAAAGGGACAATCAATTAATTGGATTGGGCTCTCATCTTGGATTTGCAGTGTTTTGCTTGGCTCTGCTCTGTTTTCCTTTCCTTTGCTTTGTCTTGGACTAGAGATCAATTGTCTCTCTTTCTATTCTACCTTCTGCTCCTGGCTGTCCCATCCCACATCTTGTTATGGACTTAATGCACTTATTGATGCCATTTTGTCGATGCTTCTGTCATGTTGGCTGTGTAGCAGGCAATGCGTACGTACAGGAGGCTTCTGGGTTATATTTTATTTTATTTTATTTTATTTTATTTTATTTGTTTTATTTTATTTTATTTTATTTTTTATTCCTTTTCAAGCAACTACTTGTTGCGGCGGTGGCTAACAAAACCAGCATGGAAGCTAGGCCCTTGCTGCGACTGTTCGTGTTTCCTAGTTATAGTGTGTTTTGTTTGGCCTGTTCTGGCTGTTACGATTCTTGGAGAACCAGAAGAAATCTCATCCTGCCGATTGAGATTTTCTCGGCATGCGGCCTCTGTTTGGCCCAGTAAAAACAAGAACAAAAATGCGAACGCGATCAAATTCGCCATTTAAACTATCCAAGCTAAAAGAAAAGAAAGAGAAGAAGCTCTAGGGCTGTTTCTTTTTTTGGAATCCCGCCAGCTTTTTTTCATCCATCGCTTAATCAACGCTTAACAGCACGCTTAAGCAGTCCGTGAAATTGGGCACTGATAACGACAAAAATTAATAGTAAAAAAACAAAACTGTAAATTCTAAACATACTCAACACACTCTGACCGTTTACGTTTATTTGATTTCATGTCTGTTTTGTTTTCCATTCACGGCATCCCTTTTGGTGTGCCCAAGATTTGGCCATGGCTGGCAACCTTTTCGTCTGTTGCGACACTGCAATTGCAGCAAACGCCGATTCCAGTTTCCCTCTCTTTCCCTTTTTCTTTTCCCTCTAGATTTGGTGATGTTTAAGGTGGTTTGTTTATTCACTAAAGACCTTCTTTCTCTTCCTTAATTCCGTCTCGGCCCTTCCAGACCGCTATTGCCTCCTTCCAGCTCCAGAGCCCCAGTTTCAGTGCTTTAAATCGTACTCGATCAACAAAGGCTCCTCTTAGTGACGCCACTAGCCGGCAATCTGCGTCCGAAAAAAAAAAAAGAAAAAAAAAGAAAAAAAAAGAAAAAAAAGAAAAAAAAATTTAGAAAAATTGAATCTCAAACCCTAACCCCCACATAGCTTCCAATTGCTCACCGCTGCCCGTCACACCAAAATCCATGCCCTGAAAGGCCCCATAACAAGGCCTGTAGATTAGCATTAGCATTAGCATTATCAGCATTGGTCTTAGCACCATCACGGTTCAAGATGCTATGATTCTTATGATACGACCGCCCAACTCTTCTCATTCTTCTATTCTTCTCTCGGCTGACTAGCCACCCCTTCGGTTCATACTTCCTCACTCTCAAAAGCCTGAAAAAGAGCTCTGTCCGAGATATCTCATTTTTCCTTTTCTTTCTCTCCTTCTCTCCTTCTCTCTATCCACATCATTCTAGGCTCGATATCTCCTGCATCTCGGCAATTTCATATTACCCATACTTCGTAAAACATCACCAAAGACAAGCTGTCAGCTGATCAATCGCCGCGTCAATCAGAACATGCATCCTGCTCTTTGTGTCCATTCAATTCTATAGAGCTGTCTAGAACAGCCCGTCTCAATGCCATGACGGCCTAAGACCCAACGAGATAGGGTTAGGGTAGGCACGACCTAAAGACATTTGGTCTAATATTTTTTGCCTAGTACCGGCACGGTCGAGTTTTGCCACTACCACGCTCCAAGATGACGGAACGAACGCAGAGTTTTTATTTCTCGTTTTATTTTTTGCCCATATCGGGCACTGCCTTGTAGAGCATTACTGGTGACATTGGGATCTGTTCTTTTATCATAGGGCGAAAGGTTCTCCAATGCAACTACAACAATCGTAGCTCTTGGGTTTCTTATTAGACATGTAGATTTACTATGTCCTCATAGCCAAGAGTTCTTATGATGAGCGTTTTTTTTTGATCTCGCCTTGAGTGAGTTACATGAGACTAAAGATGAAAGTCTGTGAGACCTGCTTTGTCTATGACGCCGTACCGCCAACCCATTTCCAGTATGTTTAGCCACTGCATGCCCCTTCCCCGCCGTTGTGTATATATACTAAGATATATGATGTGCTTGTACATACTTATGTCTTATCTTGCTACTGTGTAGGTAGCCATCGGCCAGCGGCAATTACACAAGCCGAGCCGCGTCCGGCCGATTTTCCGAACAGAATAGCAAGTTTTATCAGCTAAACTGAGCCAACCAACATAGCCTGCATATGCAGATACACACAGTATGTGCTCATAGTCATCACTCGTCCGACATCAAGGGCAAGAAAAGAGTAGACACCATATAACTAATGATTTGTAAACTTCAAAGTATTTCTATTTCCACCCTAAACTGTAAATAAAAATCATATTTTAAGCCCCCCCAAACGTGCTACGAAGAGCTACTAATCATAGTATAATTGCCGCCTGGCCGATAACGTCTTAGTGTTTATATAGTATTAGGAAGAGGCGGTTTTACATCTTCGTCTTTCTCTATCTATCTAAACGGAATTGGCATTGAATGATGAACCTTCTTCATTATCTCTTGGTTCTACGTAGTTCATGCTCAGATCAATAAAATACCAAGACTATTAATAACATTAGCAGCGAATGACCATGTCTTCACCATAACTGGATAGCTTTAGATAGACAAAGAGACATCTAGAATGATGCTACATTCATCAGTGTTACTCGGAACACCCAATAGAAATTACACATATGTATATATACATACTATATCCGAAAACCAACAAGGCCACCTGGCATACTTGTAAATCTTTGGTTGAATGCGTGGCATGAGAGAGTAATCTCTAGTACAAAAGCGTTTATGTCTATACAACTATGACATTATCATCATTTCGCGTGTATGTATATTCCGGTTTCTCTAATTCATGTTGCCTTTTCACTAGAAGAAACAACGGCTAGCCGGAAAGCGTCAATCTATGTAGCCTAAAATAAATCAAGATCCGTCGTGTTTGCTTTGGGAAAACAATCTATCTACGCTGAAGAAATTGGAGAGGCTTTTGGGAGATTTGATAAAACGCCACAAACTAACTAAAGAAGTTGATTTCAGTAATGAACCAGAGCCGCGAATCTAGAGATCTCCAATATAATCCGAATTTTACTGCCAGGCAATAGATCTAGATACATGCTGACTTGGTCACACGACCATGAAAATAATCCAAAATGATCATGCGGAGGTAAGAGCCGAGGTGGTAAACAAACTAGTTGAAATCATCTCATCATTGGGAACTCCATGATTCTTAGCCTTTCCTGCACTGATCGATGTATCATCACGTGCTGATGCCCAGATCTGGCGCAAGTAGAAAGTGGAACTTCACGATGATGCAGAGATCAGAATATCGTCGCTACTTCTCATCATGACTAGATTCGTAGATTAAAGGTGGGAAAGGGTATGTTTAGGGAAGTAGTAGCAGTAGGGCATACCATGTGACTTGCCATGAGTCTGGTGATACATGCCCACATATCATGGTAAGACGATACTAGCGGTGTATGAGATATTAATCCAATATATCTTTTTTTTTTTTTGTTTGTACGTGCCATACAGCATGATTGAATAAGATGTCATGATCATAGGATATAGAAAAACAAAGATGGAAATTCCAGGGTTGTCCACTAAGGATCAGATTTGTTGAATTGATGTGTAGATATCACAGCGTAACTTCACACTGAGGAGGAGTATATGCTGTGTAACCTTTATTCCTTAAGGGTTAACATATACGTAGCCCACCCAACTCCGTAACATTTCAATATCGGCATTTGTATACAGATATGAGTCTACTGAAAACTGTCTTTATTGGTTAATTATATGTATGTATTGAGTTGGCCAATAACTATTACGTTGCGTCATAATTTTCTCTGGGGCAAAAGAACAAGTCCTAACGGAATTAGGGTTATGACATCATCATAGATTCAAAAGTTGTATGATGATATACTGTGGGCTGAAGTGGTGCATTATGTTGGCCATCCTATTGTAGATTATAAAAGTAGATAGAAAAAAAAAAACCTTGGATGTATCCACAGACAAATCTGACGATCAAGTGGAGAGAATACAGGGGAGAGTTGGGTAGACCTTAGTAGTTAGATTTTTTTGGCATGTCGAAGCCATCTACAGTATCCTTTATAGTAGTGAAGAATCTGGATCAGCCTAGAGTGATATAAACATGTGAAAAAATTATGAGCCAACTAGGTAATAGATGTTTGGGTTGTATATATGTAGTAGCATGATCTTGTAGTTCTATAAGTCCTCCTACATCGCATTTTCTAGTTTTCAGGATAGAGTGATGGGTCATATTGCGACTAACTGTTCTGGTGCGTTAGGTTTGTGATAGAGGTCTCGGATTTCCGTACAAAAATATGTTCTAGGAGTATTCACTTGCTGGAATTATTGTAAGAAATGATACTAAATCTGATTCCTGGAGGGTAAATATAACCATAGAGTACGAGTGTTGACTCGGAGGATCTACTTGATCGTCGATTGCTCTATCTAGAAGGTTGTCGTAAGCTTGAACGCCATGGAAGAAGAAGCCTTAGGTATAATTTGTCTCATAATATACTGTGTATGTAGTAGGTTAATGTCATTCTAAGTGAAAAATGAAAAATGTATACTTATAATGGGATGCCAAAAGAACCCTGTAATGAACGAAAATAAGTTGGTAGAAGGATGAAAGGATGGGTGTCTTCACGTACTATGTATGTATGTACTTGCAGCTACAAAGAACCCTGAGCAAGGAATTGTGGTGCAAGAAAAATCCCTACATTATACGCTCCTATTATAATTACGATATTATGGTAGTGAAAGAGCCTTTCAATGGTTTAGATAGGAGAATGGATTGCCGTTCTGAAGGAACAAGAAGGACTCTAGTAGTTTGTCATGCTTTTGACAGCGGCGCACAGGTAATTCTGGACGGAGATATTCAAGAGAATAGAATGTTGTTAATGTTTTATTGGATGTCTTCATAGGCTGTATAAATGATGATATGAGTACTAGTTTCAAACAAAATCAATGTATCTAAGGTTTCTGGCAGATAACTTGAGCATCTAAAAACCCCAATATCAGGCCGAAAAGCAGCCGACTTCGGAGTATCTCCAACTTGCTTTTGACGGTAGAACACCGAGGGATGATAATTTTGGACCAAGTATATTCTCCTTGAATGCAACTGAATATGGATATGTGATATGTAACACTAACTACTCGACGCAAACCTGGAACTTCTCCGGCAATAAAAGGACAACAAACACTAACGAAAATACTACCATCAAATTTTCTGTCTGACAAAACTTGAACTAAATATCTGTTGACTCTACTTTTTTTTGACGGGCTAAAGCCGCTAATATGAGATATGATTTTTGTGAAGAGAAGCTAACTATATTTCATATCTAGAACAACACACGCCCCAGTTATATAAGTACCCTTGTGGTTAATTATTAGCTTTGCACATTCATATTCATGAATTAAACTCTACAGATTCTCGTATTTGCTGGGATATAGTAGTATAGTAGTTGTCAAGTATATATAGGCTTATATAGCTAGTTGGATGGAAGTGAGAATTCATATGTTGCTTCTATCTTTCTTCGAATTTATTACGCCAAGCAGATACCTCTGTCTTGGAAGAGAAAAAAAAACGCTATTAAAACAGGATATAGAAAAAAAAAGGAGGAAGCTTCGTATACGGACAGCTTTGACTGGTTGCTACTCTACAAGAAAGAAAGAAAAATGTATGTACAGCAAGAGAAGGGAAGAAAAGAAGACAGTCGAGATAGATGAAATGAAGATAGAGGAGACATTTACAGATAATAGATCACTCAAAATGATTACAAGAGTGCTTAGCAGCGGCACATGCGGCCAGTGTACTCATCGACAGTCCAGGTGCCTGAACCGACGGTCTTAGTCGACCAGAACAGGAAGTTGGGATCGTACTTCTTCTTGATGGTTAGCAAAGCATCGTAGTTATCGCCGAAGAAGTCAGCCTTCCAGGTGGGCTGGCGAAAATCCGCCTCGTTCATGTAAGTGCCGGAGTCTGGAGTGACATCGTTAAGACGAGGGACGAAGTCGTTGGTCATGGTCTCCTGGTTGACGATCATCTGGTCCCAGGCAGAGGGCGTGTTGTTCCATGAAGTGGTCAGCTGCATGTGAACACCAGACGTGCGCCATGCGGGCAGAACGGCGTTGTCAGTCAGCTCGACGCCGGCAGGGGGGGGCAGCGTTGACGGCGGAACCGACAGCCAAAGCACCGTTCTCGGTGACATAGCGCAGAACCTCGGTCAGGTTGTCGTTGTTGTTGGCAAGAGTGTCGCGGTCAAGTAGACGCGAGCCGAACTGGTAGGCCGACACCTCGACGTGGCCATACGGCAGGGGACCCATCCAGGTGTTGTAGTGCTCGTAGTCAGTGTCCAGCTGAGTGGTCGACTTGGAGTAGGGCACGCTGTAGTTGGCCAGCATCGTCAACCAGGGAGACATCATGTCCTCGATGTCGGCAACGGTACCGTTGTACAGGGTAATGGGGTTAATGACAAAGACGGCGCTGTTGAAGTAGTACACCACCATGGCGCCCTGGGCAGTCATGTTGGGCACCAGCTGGTTGAAGGCGGCGATAATCTCATACCACTCGTCACTGGTCGAGTAGGCAGCAGACATCTTCAGGCCCAGGCCGGCAATCGACAGGTCTTCGTACGAACGCACAGTGACGGACATAACGACGGCGAAGGTGCCACCACCGCCGCCGCTCAGTGCCCAGAAGAGCTCCGTGTTCTGCTTGCGGTTGCAGGTCAGGTGCGAGCCATCGGCAGTGACAACCTCCCACTCCAGCACCTGATCGGCACCAAGACCGAAGGACGAGGACAGGGCGCCGTGGCCACCGCCTTGGGTGAAGCCTCCGGCAACGCCAACAGTAGGGCATTCGCCAGTCACGACAACACGGCCCTGGTCACCAGCGGCCTCGATGGCCTCGTAGCCCAGAACACCAGCACCCATCTTGAAGGCGGTACCATTGAACGAGCGGTCAGACCACTCGACTGAGCTGATGCTCTTCAGGTGGTGCATCCAGATGCCTAGGGCACCAGCGCCCGTAGAACGGCCGAGGAAGCTAGATAGGACGAGGAAATATTAGCTAGGCTGGCTTTTGTGTTTGTCGATGTTTTAACCGTCAGATTTTGTGGGGGGTGGAGCTAAGGCCAGAAAAGAGAGAAAACAGGGGGGGGGGGGCAGGCTGTGCCTTTTAGCTTATAGAGTTGCGACGTAGGATCCGGATAAATAGGATGCAGTAAGAGGAACAACTTAGGGGTCCGGATAACTACCTCGACTGCCGTTTGGAGGAAATAAGAGAGCAACTGCAGAAAGACTAAAAACTCGCTTGTCGTTGAAGAAGACTAGGCGTGCTGGAAAATATGCAGACAAACTCTAGACAGGCCATGGAACAGAGTCGAGACAGCTCTGCTTTCTTTTGGCTTCAGGGCTCGAATCAAGGGGAATGAGGGAGACAGGATGATAGATGATAGACCTAGGCATAGCTAGTACTTACTCATGGCCGGTGTTGCGCACGACAACGCGCAGATTATTCGTCTGAGCAAACTTGAGCGCGGCCGAGACATCGCTGACCGAAGTCACGTTGACGGCATACTGCACATAGTTGCCCAGCTCGCATGGGAGACTGCGGTCAGTGAAGGGATCGCAGCTTTGGTTAGCAAAGAAAGGCGACATGACAGACGAAGAGGAAGGTTCGCTAGAAGGGGGAAGACGCCATGTTAGTGCTTCTGGTAATTGGCTAGTTGGAGACGATCGTCACATTCACTACTAGTTAAGGAAGTATACTAGATATTGTAGAGAGAGAGAGACAGGAACCACAAGGCCGGGCACTATGGAAGAAGCTCTCTCCAACAAGTCTATATAAGTCCTCGTTTATGCATTACATCTTCTTCTACGACTATTACTTACTGAATCTCGGGCAGCGTCCAGTTGTCCTGGAGCTCCGAGCAAGCCTCCTCGTCATAGTTCGGGTCGTGGCACACAGAGCCCAGCGGCACCGTCTTGACCAGACGGCCGGCAACAGTCGAGTTCAGGCTAGACCACTTAGAGGTCGAAGGCCAGCAATCGTCGCCGGGCAGACATCTACAGTTGCCAAAATCAGTGGAGTTGACAGCAGCTACTGATCCGGCCATAAGAGCCGAAACTGCGGCCAGTTTGGTCGCAAAGCCAAAGGACTTCATAGTGGAAACAAGGGAAATATAGAAGGGATATAGAAGGGAGGGAGGGGTAAGCTTGTGAAAGAGTGAATAAAAGGGTCGGTGAAGGGATAACGAGAGTAGGTCAAATCACGGCTTGGAGAGCCAAGGAACAAGAGGAAATTAGGAGAAGAGCCTAGCAGTGAAGAAGGCCAACAAGACAGATCCGAAGGCTGATGAAATTTGGGGGTGAGGAGCAAGAAGAGAAAAAAAAAGAGAGAAATATCACGATCTGAGCCAGAACGGCTCTTGTGATGTCTTTATAAGACCCCCCAAAGCGGTCTTCATTCCATCTGAGACCCAAAGTCCGGCCTCAGACCTCAGTTCCGCATCTTACGAATCGAGTATTAAACTACTATAGCTGACGCCTGACTTATCCGTCCGTTCCCACTACTTCCGCTGCCAGTTGACTGATAAAAAAAGCAATAATACGTTAGTAAACGTGCTATCATCGTTCTCTGCTACTTTCGGCTTGTTTCTCCGTGCTAGGGCCGTCCAAACAACCGGAGAGCGCTTCTCTTTTGGTCGTTGTGCGTCCTTCTTGAGTGAGGGCCAAACAAGCTACATGTACTAGGATGGGGGGGGGGGGGCAAAGCTCTTATTTCCAACCATGGCTAAAAGACTAGCTAACGAGAGGCAAGAATATTCATGGAAGACTAAGAGATACACAAAGGAGTTGGCTTCTTCTTCGGGCATGGAGCCTCCGGACCAGAAAGTGCTTGGATACGAACGGAAAAATAGCGAGCGAGGGTTCTTGCGATCTGCCCTAGACAATAGACTGAGATGGTAAATGACGGAAGACCAGCGGATGATCGGCGCGCAAGATTCTTATTGCTAGTGACTTTGTAGTTGTCTTTATTTTGTTTTTGCTTATTTTCTTTCCGAAAAAAGAAAGTGTCGCATTGTCTGGTGTTACCGTTGTCGTCGAAAAAAGTACTTGCGAACTCTGCCTATGCCAGCGCCACAATTGGCAGTTGCCCCGAGCTGCCCGATGGTTACTATAATTCGACGGTCAGTGCGTAGGCTCAACAAGCGTCTGATATTATTTTTATTTTGTCTTATTTTATCTATACACGAGATATCTTCCAAAAAAGAAAAAAAGAAAAAAAACACTGCGTTTTATCTGGAAGGAATTATAGTTCATGTTCTAGCTTACAGCATAGCCTGCAGTCTAGTCTAATTATACACTTTAATATTTACACTAGTTAGGTGGCCCTCTGAGAATCTATTTCTCTCGCTTTTCTCACAGTTACATGAAGTTGGCCTACATGAAGATATCAAAAAGTACAAGAAAAGGCAATCACGGCGAGCAAGGGTAGCCTATTCTAACATGTAACTGTAACGTCCTTGGTAAGAATCTTGGCAAAACGCCATGCCCTCCAGGTGGTCCGTGTCATATAAAGTGAGCAGTTCTAACGGAACGTTGTTTTTGTGGTTCGCAGTTTCCCCGTAGTTCACGTGCATGTCACTTACACAAGAAATATATATAATAAAATAAAAAAAGAATTAAAAAAATTAGTTCATAAGAATGGAGATAAGCCTTGTTACGCCATATCCACAACAAAATACAGCAGCAGCGAGTCAAGAAAGCCGCAGATGTTAAAAGGTATCAAGAATACTCGTGGAGATATTTAGAAAGCCGCATACTGAGTACTAACTCGAAAGACAGCTGAAGTTATATCCCGAGTCTAGAACAGAGTCAGTCCTCGTTCTAGAATCAAGCAAGATCTAGGTCACTGAGATTTTCTTTGTACCGCGAGAAGCAAGGATCCAGCGTGATATCAGGTAGGTCTAATATGCTCTATCTCCTCTACTTATTCAAAATCTAAGATGTCAAGACTTCTCGTACCATATGTAAAATAAGCTAATAATACATACGTCTAATCGATATTACCTCACTTGAAAAAAGCCGATAAACTCGCCCCAAAAAGCCCTGATCTTCCGAAGCCTATATTTCTTAGCAAGCAGGCCTAGTAAGCATCGTAAATATCACTAGGCTTGGCCTAGCCCAAGAGACTTACCTTGTTAAGAAATAGCGTTCAAGGAATTTTAGTCTCTTCTTTTTCCTTTCGTCTTACAACGAGCATGTGGCAACAAGACCATCGAAAGTGGAAGAGGGATCTCAATTATGCAGAAAACACATACAAAAATCTTAGTGTCTAATCTTTGATACTATGATGGCCGAGTTACGAAGTTGTGCTTCGTCCATGGTTAGGCATCTTTACTTCTTCTTCTCTTCTCTTCTCTTCGTGATATCAACAGACTAGTTACATAATGAGTAGTATACAGATAGATATAATCTCTCAGTGCAGTAGTCTCTGTGAGCAATAACCACTTCTCATTACGGGTTTAAACTTATTGATATCATCTTCTGCATCTGGTAGACCGAGATAACAACGCCAGAGTCTTCATAGTAGAAACGATAACTCAAACGCCAGGTGACATCGCGCAGTTTCCTAGTCACTATTGTTTTTTTTCTCGTTCTTTTCATCTTCGGAAATAGCATTAATCTACAATGCTAGTGAAATCTTGTCTAAGAACTGGAAGAATTTCTTTAGGGGACCCTAAGGACTATCCTAATGAGAAAATCACCCCCTGAGAAATTGTCGCACCAATAGTTTGGAATTTATGATTAGCCTACTCTACGCCTTCAAGTGGTGACACTCTCTAATGTTTCGAAGCACAGTCTTTCTATCATGCCCGCTTAGTAAGACTATACTAAAGATTGACAGAATCTCTGTTAATCCTAGCCAGTAAGTAGACTTACACCCTCAGTTCCAATATCCACGCCTTCCCGGACGACGGGCCTACGAGGCAGTGTTCTAAGTGGTTTTTTTAAAAGGCGATTACGCACTAATGAATGTTTTCTTGAGTCTTGATAGTGCTCTGCATGTAGGAAGTTGGAGTAGAGTAGAGAAAAAAGAAGACATTGACTAGTTTGAGTACGGTGACAAGGCTGGATGATTTGCTTGTTTTCTTTCCATTATAACGTTATCACCTCGCTACTCCTGCATCGTTCGTTAAACCCAAACTCATATCTACTATGCATAAGCTATCCTTGTATACATAACTATATATGCACTTGTCATGAGCCCATCTTGTCTTGTAACTCTGTAGTTGCATGTAATTGTACACAAGTAGCGTAGCTACACACAGATAATATAAATAAAATCCAGCCACGCCGTGACTAGTTGTGCTTTTACCATGCTTGTACGTCCTTGCTATAAAAGGAAAGACCATGTATATATATATATATATCCTGTGCTTTCTTTTCTTTACGCTTGGACCCTCGCGGTGAACCTTGATAGCGATATCCGTTCTGTTCTCTTTCTTTCTGTATAACGCTCCCTCGGAGCACGGACCCTAACCTTTTCTCAAGGGTTACGGAATGCTAAATAGCGAACACCCATTTAATCCTATTGCATGTGCTTAGACGCTTGTTTATTCTCCTACTTCAGTTCGTTCCTGGCAGGGTTTTGTAGTACTTCATTTCATTTTCCACTCGCATTAACGCTATTTGGGAGCTCTCAGACATTGATTCGCCGGTTGTTTGCTTACCTCTCTCTCTCTCTCTATTTATTGTCCTTCTTTATTAGAATAAACTGACTCGTCCTTTCCCGCCCATCCATCCACGCTGTCAAGTTTGACTTTTTTTTCTTTTTTTGGGGACGGTCCGTTCGTTAATGTCAAACTCCTTCCCTTCTTCCTTTGGGTATCGGTTCGTGAAAAAAAGATGCTGGACGTGGTGATATGTTGGCATATGCGGTTCCATACCCGTCTATGTCTAGATATGGGGTATTGTTTCATAGCACCTTATGTCCAAACTGGATGATATCGCGTAGTTGTTTGTATGACAGAATAACTGTCTGAGGAATAAACCAGATGGCCATTGCTACTTAGTAGTAGATTGTTCGCTTGTTGTGAAATTCTTATTTCCGAAGTTGCGTATTAGATCTTAACCCTACCGTCAGTCTTTGTTAACATCAAAACCTAGTTTTATTCAAAAGTCAGACACAATGCCAGCTGTTAGTTTGCTGGAAAAAACACTGGTCTCACACAACTATGGTCGCCCAGTGACACGTGCGTCGAGACCCAAGACGGAGAAGAATACTACATTGAGTATACCTAGCGACGAAGAAGCTTTGTGTTCCTGTCAAAAAGACCGAATGTAACCCTAATACGCGGTACGTCTTAGTAACACCGTGGGAGACTTCATTGGAAGGGGCATAGAAGAACAAGAAAGTACAGCTAAAGAACATAGAACATAGGAACACAAACATTAAATGAATAGAAGCCTATAAAGGCGCCAGGTCGCGAAGTGTGTTGGTAGGTGCTGGCGCTAGACTAGATAGGTAGACTGGTGATACTATTCATGTCAAGTCACTTGTGATAAACCAGGAAATAGGATAAAGAAGGTGTTGATGCTAATGAAGTGCATATTCACTTGCGATGCCAAGGTGTGCGTACTATCTACACCATAAAAACAGTGTCTCTTCTTGACTTCAGATTCCTATACGTTACAGTGCGTAATATTTTGTTAGGTAATGGGGTATAGGCCACGCCAAAGGGCGCGTCTAGCTTTAGCTTGTTTCCTTCTTCTGGCATGAAATGGCAGGTGGTTCATTTCTGTCAGTTTGCAGAAGAAGCTTGCAGTTGTTACACCCGGAGTGGCATATCGTTACGCTGACGGGCCATCAAACAACGGCATTCTATCAAATTGGGAGTGTGTCACGAAAGTATTATAACGTGGCAATTCGTGCTCAAAGCATATTTTCTGTCTCTACATCACAAGCTGTGTCATACTCTACGCTTATTTTGTCATGATAAACTAGGTTCAAGTATCCATTGCATTGAGATACGATAGCTTCGGTCTCATTCCAGTAGTCCTCGCGACTACATGTGGAACTGGACTAGAGATTCCCGATTTAGAGTACCCCCTTACGCTCTCGTGTCCAGAAAGATCCTATAGGAAGGTCATAAGTTGGATATCAAGATAAAGGGAGATAAGGCAAGCATTACTCTGAATACGATGAAAACTGACGTTCGTTAATGTGACACCCACCGTCGTGTTGTTGTGTATGTCGTTGTAATAAAAGCATATTTAGAATTTGCATATACATAGTAGTACTAGGACAGCGTACTTTCATCGTCGCTTACTATGGGAAATAACTATTGACAATAATATATAAGACAGGGAGTTGCTATTTGGCATGAGAAAAGGCGACGACAAAAAAAAGGTAGCGTCGAGGATATGACCATTCTATATCAGAGAGCGGGATACTCCGATAGAATTACACATGTAAGAAATATTCGTCAATAGTACAAATATACAGGATTATGAGTGAAAATAAAAGACACAGGTGCAAAACCGGCAAAAAGGGATGCCCACTAAGTAAAAGTAAGGAGAACCTGCATTGCCACTCAACACAGCTTTGAGTGCTACCATATTTTAAAGCTAATGCAGGTATTTAAAGCTAAAGCTCCGGGTAGAGAATACACATTAAAATACTTCGAGCTATAGGAAAAAGGGACGGCTTAGCAATGAGTAGTTAGTGTCTTGTCGTGAGGGGGGGGGGGTAACACCCAAAAACTTGGATAACATGGATGGGCACGGACGGACCTGTTCAAAAACCTGGGAACATGTAACAATGTAGCATAGCATATAGCTTACTATAATTGTATGATCAGTTCGCCATGTTAGCATTACTTGACCTATTCCAAGTCACTTTTGTTATGTTCACTGTCAAAATTGATTCCAGGGGTACACCTGATATAAGAGTATGATTCGTGATCTCTCAATCAACTCGAAGCCCAATGATATTCGGAATCCACATGTAGCGTGTCTGATTTGAGGAATTTTACTTGAAAAGTATCACATCACACTTTTCTAAAATAAGAAGAATCTAGGCTCAATGTGATTATTCTTCTCCAAACACTCAAACATAGACAGCGGTCGAGTTTAATGATGCCGCAAAAGACACTCTGTCAGGCTAGAAATATAGAACCTAGCGATTCTCATAGGCCAGGCGAAGTTGGTAGTCTGACATATCAAAATCATATCATCATCAGAGCATCATAGCGAATAAAATTATATATGCTGCATAGCAAGCTCAAAAGGCAAGTTGTAGCAGGATTATTTCAAATTTATTACTCAAGTCTATCGATTTATCTATAGGCAGATAGCTTTAATACGTGTATGACGAACAGGCAGCTTTTCCCCCAGTTTACACTGTCTGTATCTCGCTAATGTACTTACTTCACTGAGCAAACGAAATTTCCCAAAAGCATTAGAACTGTACTGCATCATCGTGTTATGCTGCTGCAAACTTTCAATTAAGTATGTCTAAACTATGTGTATATACATATACTTTTCTCATGGAAAATTATCAGATCATGCCATGTCCTTGTTTTTTTTTTCTCCGGGAAGTCATCCGGAGGTCTGTGGTTCGCTCTTTAAGGTATCAAGCTGTGATGCCGGGTTTTCTATATACTTAAAACAGGCATACTCATACTCTCCTTGTAGCTAGAGACACGAGCCATATAGCTGGAATATTCTAATTCTCCGCTTAGGTCTGGTATCCCAGTAGGTGTATGCCTGATTAGTCAACAAACGTCTATGAAAATCAGTTAGAAACATGCTCTCTTTCTTCTACCGGAATACTACACGTATTATCGCCGGCCTTTTGGGGACAACTGGTCTATCGAAAGTATAGACATAAATTTATTACAGGATCACATCGGGAGGCGGGATATTCTAGGTTTGAGTCTTGACATACTTGAAGATTACATTACTTGATTATTCAAGAATGGGATTTTTTTTGCCATTCAACACTTTTATCTCAAGATCTTCACTCGGAGATCTCAAAGACCTAGACATTCAACTAGCTTTGGAACCCAAGTGCCTTGACGTAGAGCCGAGACAATAAGTTAGAGACAAGCTACCGCAGAACCGGGTTAGGTTTGATTCAGAACTGACCAATGACTAGTTAAAACATCTTCTCCCTCTTCCTCCCCCCTGAAGAGCAATTTCTAAAGGGTCTTGTCGTCACTAGTCCCTATTCCTCATCGTTAGTTATAGTACATAGATTTCTACAATTACTTACTACTCCGCAATAGTCCAGATTCCTATCAGAGCCATGGCTACGGCAAGTGACTGACTATTGCCGCCGTTGGCGAGCAAATTGCCTCCCTTCCTGATCGACAAGCGCCGTTTTCTTGTTTTCTCGGTATTGCTTACTGAATTATGAATTAGCGGAGCGTTGGGTCGTCTTGCAGTACAACCAGACGATGCCATATATAAATGCAAGTCTAGCCAGGTCTTGCGTGGCTTGGTGTTTCGCACACTAACGACAATTCGAGCTAGTGTATGTAATGGTAATGATATGAAGATGCTTAGTAGAGGGGAAGGGAGAGGAGTGGGTGTATCCTAGTATTTTTCCATTCTGCTCAAACTTCACTTCATCACAGCGACTTGTACCATCATTTCAACCAGAGCCATAGGGTTATAGTTATACTTGAGGGTTAACATAAAAGTTGCAGTTACTTTTGCTAACAAAAAATAGGCAACTCTGATTTTTTGCCGCCTATGAATCCATCTAAAACGTCTTTCAATATTTGTAATTGCGTAGTTGCATTTTTTTTTGTCATAATAGCTTCGAGTTCCATATTATTTGTTATATTTTAAACTCCCTTTCAAATGCAAGGCAAAATATATAAATAGTCAATAAAAAGGAAACATTTGTTGATTTCAGTGGCAGACCGGCCTTATTTTTTCTTTTTTAAAATGCAGCTTTGCCTTTTCTTTTTTTTCTTGCCCTGCATTTTTATTTGATGTGACTTGACCTTGTCTAGTAACTTAACTTGATAATTATGTAATTATGTAGCATATCAACAGTCGAGTCAACCAACAACAATTCTACTGTGTTGGCATGTTTATTTTTCTTCTATCTTGCCAGGGCTTAGGAAAAGATCATCCGAAGGAATAGCAGAGAGAGAGAGAGAGGATCTGGATCCATCATCGTGGGACTTTTACAGGAGCATAAACATAGATTTCTACAATTACTTGCCACAAGGCCATTTCATTTCATTTCATTTCATTTCATGGGATTCTCCGCATTTGAAATCTAACCCCCTAGCATGCATCACAAATTAGAGAGCAACTGCAGTGGTCGAATGGATGAATGGGGGCACAGCTATAGCCATCTCGCGATACTAAGCCTATGGCCAATGACACGCTCTCATCACCCTGCTTGTACCTTGCTTGTACCTTGCCTGTATTATTGCCTGTATGTGTTTTAGTCGGCATCGGTGTTTCTAGGATCCGGCGAAACACATCTGATTCCTACTTATCAAAGGGACTTTGTACTTCAGCACCGCACATTGGTAGTTTATACGTACAAATATGCAATTCACCAGGGTACTTGCTGCTGTTTTGTATTAGTGCCGTTTTCCTAGTCTTAACCATTGCCTTGGGTAGAGCAAGACCATACATACGCCTCATACGCCTCATACGCCTGAACTGTCGTTAGTCTTTATGCGGATGGTTCTTATCTGACTGGGCGACATAGCAAGCAAACTATAGTTTCACGAAATTGCTTGGCACTCACTCATGGTTCGTAGTTCGAGAAATAGATAGTTGACGGCTGAGTTGCAAGTGAGTGTTATCTTTCTTCTTAGTTCTTGGCTCGACTGTCTTTATATCTTGATTTCGCAATACATACTCTGCATTGGTCTTTGCTGTGCTAATCTTCTCTATAAACTACTATACGACCGTAGTTATATACCATCTTCTATCTTACTACCGGTTATCAACGCTTTCCGTCAAAATCTCAGTCTTGGCCAGAATCGACTTAGGCCATCTTGCGGGTTGTGGCATCCTAGTGTCTTTTTTTAGTTTATTTTAGTTATAACTAGACTAGACTATATACTAAGCGCATGTTTTGCTTGGCTCGACTAAAAAGGCTAGCTACAATAACTTCTGTCTTCCCACATCTTTAGGAGAAGACACACTTAACCGTCTCCGGACCCCGGATTTATTTTATTTTTATATCGACTTCCTCGATTCTTATATCATCTACCTATCTTTCTGTCGATATCAACTTCGAAGGTTTTTGTTTCCATCATATCTTGAAGCCTACCCTCTTCTTGTTTGTGGCCTAGTGTCCACTTACAACGTACTGGCCTTCTTTCGTTATATATTTCTTTTCTTGTTGTTTTGCTTTTGCTTTGGCATCACATCATCACCGTCATGCGTTTCTTCTGCGCGTTCTTAGCGGCACTTTTAGCCTTCACTTCAGTAGCAGCAAGCTCACTGTCGTCCATGCCATCATGTGGTGTAAGTTGATTGCCCCCCCCCCCCCCCCCCCCCAGTTCTATCTTATAGCGATCCAGTGTTCCACAACATCATGTCTTTCACTCTATACTGCCGCTTTGTATCACACTGAGTCTATCCAATGCGTACAAGATAACTAACAATATATGTTCAATTTAATAGCTGTTATGCTTAGAGACTGAGATCTCTGCTTCACCCTGCAGTTTGACAAACACGACATGCTTGTGTACCAATGCCACCTTGGTAGCTCAGATCCAGTCCTGTGTTCTGGCCTCTTGCAGTGTCAAGGACATGTTAAGTGAGTTTGCATAATACGCCAGTATATAAATACTCCTCTTCGAGCCGTGAACTAACATATAGCTCATAGCGACCAAGAATCTGACCTCGACGGACTGTGGTGTGAAGGCTAGAGACAAGACGACTACCTACAACACTGTTTCTAATGTCTTCGGTACTGTTTCTGGATGTGTTGTCGGTATCCGCCTCGCCTACAAGACCTTCTACTCTCGCGAGGAGCTTGGTCTCGACGATCTTTTCATTCTGGTCACCCTCATGACCGGCATCCCGTCCAGTATCATAAACGTACACGCTCTCACCAAATACGGTCTGGCGCGTGATATCTGGACTATCGAGTTTGACGATATCACCACCTTTGGCCGATACTTCTATATCATGGAAGTCCTCTACTTTGCGCAAGTGTTCTTACTCAAGCTTAGCATCCTGTTCTTCTACCTGCGCATCTTCCCCGGTGTCGGTGTTCGCCGTCTTCTCTGGGGCTCGGTCGGCATCGATGTTGCCTACGGTATTGCCTTTGTCGTTGCTGCTATCTTCCAGTGCAACCCCATCAACTACTTCTGGACCAAGTGGAGTGGCGAGTTCACGGGAACTTGCGTGTCGACCAACCACCTGGCATGGGCGAATGCCTCGATTTCGATCATTCTCGATATCCTGATGCTGGCTATCCCCTTGAGTCAGCTGCGTCTGCTTAAGCTTCACTGGAAGAAGAAGGCGGGTGTCGCTCTGATGTTCTGCATTGGTACCTTGTAAGTGTTCCCTCTGCCCTCTGCCCTCTGCCCTCTTCGTTTTCAGAAGGCTGGCCTTCGCAGAGGCGCTGCTGCATGTGATGCTTATGTTGTTCTTCGAGGTCAACCTCACCTCAATGGCTTTCATCGATCCATTACAATTAACCAAGTCACGGATGTGCTTGGGGG
>RHLR01000340.1:0-24093 GCA_009806335.1 Davidsoniella australis | reverse complement strand
GAACGCCGTGAATAAGAAAAAAAAAGTCAACTATGAGTGAGTCTTGTGATTTTAATGAAAATTTGAGAGGAAAACACCTCTTCAAAAAAAAAGACCGAAAATAAGATATCTTTGATTTTTTTTGCAGCCAATTCGCCGAACCACAAAAAAATGGAAATCTAGACAAAAAAAGTACCTGCCGCTTTTTTCTTACTGTTAGACAAGATGAAAAGCGGATATCCTAGCTAAATGGCCAATGAGAGGCAGTCTGTGTTCAACTAAGTAAAAAAAAAAATCAAGCGATTTTAGCTCTGCCCCGCCTTTGCCTTCCCGACTCGGCGATGCGAATTAGAGGAAAAGCTGGCGAAAAGACCCGATCTGATATCATGGATGTTAGAATTGAGGTGTCGAATAGAAGTAATGAAAACGAAACTCTTATAATATCATATCAACTACTATTACTCTATCTAAATTTTCCTATGCCCATGTGAATCTAAAACCTCCGCATCGTATATCTTTGCAGTCGTAACTATATAGCCAATATATCCATCGTCTTACCATCCGCCACCGTAGTGTGGCTGGCCTCCGTATGGCGGCTGACCTCCGTATGGCGGCTGACCTCCATATGGGGGTTGACCGTAGGGAGGCTGACCATAAGGAGGCTGACCATAAGGAGGCTGGCCAGGTGGAGGTTGACCGTACGGAGGTTGGCCGTACGGCGCACCTTGGGGATGTTGTCCATAAGGCGAATGTTGGCCGTGACCCGGCTGTCCATATGGTGGCTGAGGTGAATGGCCGCCGTAATGCTGCGGGTGGTGTTGGGGATGCTGAGGAGGGTAGTGCTGAGGATGGTGCTGCTGATAATGCTGCTGTGGTTGCTGATACTGCGCCGGCTGTTGATGAGGCTCACGGTTCTCCGACTCTGTCATCCAGTACGAACTTTGCGCTGTAACCTTTCCTGTCGTTGACTCATCGGGCACAGGTGCCACTGTGACATACGATGGGTTCTCGCCCGCATTTGAATATCCGTAGTTTCCATGTACCGCTGTTGTCTGACTTCCGTATGGATAGCCACTGACTTCTGAAGGATTGATTTCGCGTGTATTGATTTGGCTCCAGAGACCACCAGCTGTCTTGCCATGACCGCAGTCTCCGTGACCACCACGAGTCACATTGCCTGGGCCATGAAGGACATGGTTTTTTCCATGCTTCACACTCTCAGAAGATAGGAGGTGCTCCAACTGATGACGCTTGGGGTGCTCATCATACCACTTGCGCACAGTATTGTACATATTACGCTGGATCTCAATACTGTCACTGCGAAGTGCAGGATGGTGGAAGGTTTGCAAGATATCGTTGACAACCTCGTCCACGGGAACGCCGTTATTTTCCCAGGCATATAGAATACGCCTATAGTCCATGTTAACATATCAAAACATTGCAATCTTGTGGGGATCAGCGAACTTACGGGACAGCATATTGTAGAGCAGTGGCGGCAACACGGCCAGCACATGAGTTGAGAAGGTTGGTGAAGTGGTCCTTGGCCAGCATGGAGTGAGTCGGGTCAGTGCAGTGAAAGTTCTTCCACGGCTCCAACTGCGAGTTTTCACTGGCGGAGATGATGCCAGACGAGCCATCCTTGAGAGATGCCGAAACGGCTTTGATGATGGGGCGAATGAACGGGGCAAGAAGCCCCAGAACAAAAGCGGTCAGTCTCTCGCTGATGGTATCAAGGAGCTTCTCGAGACCGGGGATCCTAGTAATGAAGCTATGAATAGCACGTGCAATCTTATCACGGAACTCTAGGATAGGGTAGATCTTTCTTGCGGTCTCAACAGGATCGAAATCAGCACTCATACCAGGCACAATGTTTGTATTTCCAGCAGCCCGAACATTGATCTCTTCTTGCTGTTCAGAACTGGAGCGCAATTCGCGGGCCTGAGAAGCAAAGGCCACGCCCAAGCCGGGGAGTTGTCCCAGCATGGAAATGAATTCGTTCGATTTACCACTGGATTCCTCGTTGAAGCCACGGCTATTGCCGCCGGCTCCAAACTGAACCTTTTCGGCATCCA
The DNA here is from genome assembly GCA_009806335.1 of Davidsoniella australis. Classification (NCBI taxonomy): domain Eukaryota; kingdom Fungi; phylum Ascomycota; class Sordariomycetes; order Microascales; family Ceratocystidaceae; genus Davidsoniella; species Davidsoniella australis. Next base: position 22,042 of record RHLR01000340.1, on the reverse strand, counting down.
GGAGGGCAACATCGACCTCGTCAACCTCGGCCTGGGTGAAGTGATCGGTAGCTTCACCGATGACAGAGTGCAGGAAATCAACAGCACCGAAAGTGCCCGTCACAAGAGGAAACACGGACTTGCCATTGATGTTGATGCGCGAGTTGGCACCACAATGGGAAAAAACTTGTTGGTGGCCCATTTCAATGAGCGCCAGCTCACAATAGTTGCTGTGAGCACTGAAGTCTTCCAGGCAGTGGAGAGCCTGGCCCAAGCATCTAAGGGCTTCACACAGGTCAGACTCTTTGCCTTTGCGATTCGAGCCACTGGTGTATAGACGCCCGTAATGGATACTACGAGAAAAGCTGTAGCGTAAGTATCCGGCACTAGTCGACCAATCGCCACTCTCGTTGGCGATATAGTTCTTCATGCCAGTATTCGTATCAATTTCGGTCTCGATGGGTTGAACGGGGCCACGCAAGCGCTCGTCATATTTGCGGGCATCTTCGCCATCAGCGTAGCCTAGCGGGTTGTCGATATGTTCCTCAGCACGGTAAACACCGAGGCGCTCTGAGGTGACCTCGAATTCTTCGGTGGCATAGCCGAAGGACATGAACGATAACACCCAAATCTGATCATGCGTTAGTAGATGCCAATAGTCTATAAAAAGCAGTGCATTACTTACTAGGACGCGGATAGTTTCAGCGTTGACTGGACCCTTCAGACTGCCCACATCGACAGCCTGGGAGTAATCACGAAGCCAGTTGCCAAAGTAGACTCGCTTGATTGCCATGGTGCTCCATTTCTTGCCGTGTAAGAAGGCGATGGTCGCCAGCATATCCTCGATATCTGCGCATCGTAAATTAGTACCGTAATAGAGTTTGCGCAACACAGCATCATTAAGTGCGTGTGCAACCGTCGCGTTTATGGCGGGGGAGGGGCACAATTTTTTTTAAAAAAAAAAAAGCAATTAAAGAAAATAGCCGGGGATCACGACGAGAAAAGAACGACAGAGAAAACTACGGGTGCTAACGAACCTCCATGACGCCAATTGTGGCCTTCAACCTATCGCGGAATGTTAGTAGAGTCGATGAATACGATCAAAGGGCGACAAACGCACTTGAGAGATAGAGGGGATGTTGCCGGCGCCAAAGGCAGATACTTTGGACGGCAGAACTAGCAGCACGATGGCAAGCATCAGCAGCCACGAGTGGCGCTGGATCGACGACAAGCTCATGATCGCAGCGATAGAGGGGATGGATAGCGGAAGAGGTTTTGGTCTGAAATGCGGTGTAAATGGCTAGACGATAGAATAAGATCAAAAGTCGAGATGATGCCAGAGAAAAGAAGTGAAGAAAAGGGAAGAGTTGTCAGATGCAACTAAAAGGCACCGAAGAATGGAGGGGGCGTCAGTTGTGTTGATTTTAATCGCCCGTCTTCTACTGCTGTTATTACTACATATACTAACTAGTTGGTCTTACTCGGCTGCGGCTGTTGTTTCTTTTTCGAGTCATTCAGGTGTTCCCTATATTTCTTGCTAGGCTTCTACAGGCAGAGAAAGGAGCGTTTTACAGCTCTAGCACCAGCTCTAGGCGCTATCACTAGCAGCAACAGAAGCTAATACCCCGGATCAGGACTTATTGCCAACGGTAGCGAGTGTCTTGCCAACCAAAAGGCGATCTTTTGCGTGCTGGCTAGCTTGCATTTGTGACGCTTACCTTACTTTGGTGCTTACTGATGCACGGCCACATGCACATTCAAATGGCTTACTGGTCTTTTTTGTTTTTTTTCTGCATTTTTCTGCATTTTTTACATTTTACTACGGTGTGCCTTGTGGGCGGTGCGGAAAGTGGCTCCGCCGGCGAAGAGGAGGAGGCCTCGGCATCGTGATCAGCTTGGCATTTATAATCGCACTGTACACATAGGTGCGGTCTATGTGATCGTGTATAGTGTCCACGGTCTATCGTACACTGTGTTACATCTTGGATGGTCACTCGAGGTCAGTCAATGACGCTCACTAGATCAATCCAGAATAACAGAAAAGCGATCCGCTATTGTGTAGACCCCGTTCGCTAAGCACCAGAGCGCCAGAGTGGGATAGGGTTTCCTTCGCTATCTGGTAGCACGCGACAGTCCCTGGATCTGATAATAAAGGCTCACTGGATCGGTCGGTCGTTCTTTGTGAGACTTGATATATCCATATGTGATACCCACAAGTGACTGTCAATTACGTATAACTATGTTGGTTGAGTAGCAACTCATTCGTTTCATGTCACTACAACCATCCTATTCCCAGTTGGACAATTTGACGGTCGCAGATTTCTCCGGACATTGGAGGTAACAGCCATACTTCCATGAGGTTATATCGACTATGCAATTTTCCACCTATTTCTTGCCTGTCCGCTCATACGATTGAATACGCTGGTGATTTGTCATAATTCTATCATAGAATGCCGTCGAAGCTTATAAATCCTGCTGCGCAAAGCAAAGCTCATGAGATAGAAGGTTTTGGTCCTTTTTCTACATTATTACAAAGCAACAACAAAAAGAGGGGCTATTAGTGATCTAGACAAGCTTTATAAGCTTCGATAGCTTTTATAGCTTTTTCCGGGATGGATTCCAGGTGCCGTGTTAGGAAATTGTACTACTTTTAGTATTAGAAAAAAAAACCGCCATACTAAGACACAAAGCTAGCAAAAGTATAAAAACGTCCATTCAAACTACCTGGACTGATTTAGATTTCTTCCTCTCCAATCCAATATTCAATAGCTATCACTTTCTATTTAGCTAATAACATCTCATCTACTCTCGATCAAAACCATCTTTCTGTCGCCATTTCTTTCATCTTCACCATGTCGTCTAACCGCGCTATCAAAATTGTTGAAACCGGCAAAGCTGAAATCACCTCCGTTCCAGTTCCAAAGCTGAAGGCTGGTGATGATTATATCTTGGTCAAAGTGGCCGCTGTGGCCATTAACCCGACCGATTGGAAGCACATCGATGCTGCGGGGCCCGTCGGCTGTCTGAACTCCCATGTTGGCTGCGATTATGCCGGCATCGTCGAGGAGGTTGGCTCCGGCGTCACGAAGCCCTTCAAGAAGGGGGATCGCATTGCCGGTATGGTCAACGGATCGTGAGTTTGCCTTCCATGTGTCTTCTTCGTCTATTGGCTTACTAATGTTATCTTCCTAGAAACGGCCTCCGCCTTGCTGATGGCACTTTCGCCAACTACACCACCGTCAAGGGCGATGTTCAAATAAAGATTCCCGACAACCTGACCGATGAGCAGGCTGCCACTCTTGGTATCGGTATCTCTACAGCAGTAAGTCGCTCTGCGATTTATATTTGTAATGAATCGTTATGAACTGACAACTTAACAGGGCCAAGGTCTCTATGAAAACAGATCATTTCGCTGTCATCCCAGTACTTTATCTGTATCCTGTCTAGCTATCCTTAGTTTTTTTCTGGCTAGACTTGTTATCTCAAGTATTCTCTACTTTTGTCCATAACTTTCTTGTATCGAAGCATCAACATTACAAAATGCCTTGGCCAGCCAGATCAGGTAATAAGAAGCATAAGGACAAGAAAAGAGACGTCGATGCGAGCAGTATACAGTATAAGCACATAACATATGATGATCAAAACATATCGTATAAAACATCTGTACATGGATGAAACAGAGCCGAAAGAAATTTGTGATGGCGCGCTTGTCAGCACGGAACAAAACGGCTTCAGGGCGTCTTGGTGGTAGATTTTTGGAAGGAAAGGATTTCTTAAGCGTGATACTGACCTATGTATGTAGCTGTAACAGGTAGCACCGCATTCTAAAGCACAATATCTGTATAGGACATAGTTGTATAGAATGGGTTTAATCTTGTAATCACTACCACTAGATATATCGATTGCCATACATGATGTTATCTCGCGAATCGAGTACAAGGTCCAGTTTCCCAGCTAACAATCTTCACCCCTCTAATCCAATTCCAATCTATGGGTGTCCCTCAAATGCCTCCGCAATTACGCCGAGCCGGTCATGTTCGCCTTCTTGCCCAACTTCTCCACCACCCAATGACATATACTATTATGTATCTCCCCTAAACCCCAGCGTCATCATCGCACTTTACGCTACCACAATACTAGGGATCCGATCCAACTACCCCAGATTCTGCCTGGGAAGCAACAATCCTTTAGGTCACTAAAAGAAAGCGAGCATACTAGGGAGAGAAAGTCTCCGCTTCCACTACGTCCAGCAGGATCGTCAACCCGTGTACTTTGCGTCACAACGTTACTAGACGCCTTTGATGAATATTCACATGTACGACTAACTACCGTACATTGGCTAATATCGATGTTCACATGTTTCTAGTATCCTTCTTTGTCGTTTCCTTCTCGTCTTTAGCTTTGCCCATGGGTGACTCTGAAATCAACTTGTCTGTCTTTCAACACTCCCTTCGAGTCCTCCGTCACATATCTGTATTTCCATTTCGCTCTCCAACACATAATCTTATAATACAGACAATTCAACCAATCTCCACTTTCACTCTCGCTGAAAGAGAAAAGGAAAGGACGAAGTGTAACCTTCTCCAACTTGCGCTCTTTCCCGTTTGGTTTCTCCCGATGGTCTTCCCCAATTACCTTTTTCCCTATCTCCATCCCACCCCACGATCACATGAGCCCACCCTTCCCTTGACAAAATAAAAATAAAAATCCCAAATATCTGTGTGCCTCGTCATTTGCTCGTTAGTTGATGGCCTCTTACGAGTTATGATGCAACGATATCTCTAATTTTCTAGTTTTACGCCTCACGATTCAAACAACGAAAGTATCAGAAAAGTAAACTATAAAAAAAATTTAATAAAAACTACGGTAGCTTTTAAGTGTCATGTGACACGAGACAAGCGATATTCTTTTGACTCTTCTTTCTTCTACTCCCTCCCCTACTACACTTTGAGCCGCACCGAGCCTCACGATCCTTTTTCGCGCCCCTTTCTCTCTCTTATACATATTAGTATATATCTTTGTTTTTCTCGTCTCATCCCGGCATTAGAACTTGTCTCGACCACACCTTTTCCCAGCTCCTCCCACACTATGCAAAAAGTAAAGTAAAAATCACCGCCAAGCTATCTATGCCAAGGACTTGATGGTCGTAGAGCTAAGCTTCGCATTTGACATCGGTGGCCAAATAATAGCATTTTCATGTATTTGAGCTACTGCTTCCGTCAGTTTATTCCTACATATACAGAGTGATTCCTCCGGTCTCGCCCTTTTGAGGCTCAAAGTGTATATTAGTATATCACCACCTTGGAACAAGCCATGTGGCGGTCTCCAAAAGCACCCAGAGGCGCTCAAATCATATGGCCACCAAGATTGCATCATAAATGATTAACAAGATTACCAATAGAACAGAAAATAAATATGAAAATAGAATTATGCAGATTTGCTTAATAAGTAGCAGTAGTATCAACAGTTCCTCCCATCAAACCCTCCCCTCCCCCCAAAACTCCAATTTCTCAGCCTGAATTTATACACAAAAAAAAAATGAAGTACAAAGATGGAAATAAAAGAAGCGAAATCGCAAAGCCAAAAGAAGAGCTGGGCTAACAAAAAAAAAAAAAAAAAAAAAAGAATTGAGCTAAAAAAATAAATAGAAATAACGCCAAATATACCAATAACACTGTAGAATCCTTTTTGTTTTTTTGCTTCTTCATCCATTTACGAGGATAGAAACATGTCTAGCTCCGTTATAATAGAAATAGAAAGATATGAAAGGACACATTCTCCCGCTAGAAACATAGATAGGAGAATATATATGTATATATAGTCCCTTATTCCAGTTCATCGCGCTTCATCTTTGTTCGTAGCTCACGATTCTCGTTCTCAAGACCCCCAAGCCGCATCCGTGCCGCCTTGCGGTCTTGATTTCGTGCTTCCCGCTCCAGCATCAGCTTCTTTTCCATCTCCTTCAGCCGTAGAACAAGCCGGTTATCATCGCCATCACCCGTGACAATCGATGTCTGTGGCCGTTGCACCATGTCCATGTTTACGCTCAGACTACTGCTCTTGCCACCGTGTGACGTCGTGGGCACAGGAATTGCACTTCCCGATACGCCATGTACCGAGTTTTGGTGATGGTGAGAGTGTGCTGACGATGACCGGGAACTGGTTGATGGTCTGATCAGAGACGGAATCTTGCGGTTGCGTTCCTTGTCACGGGGTCCGGTTGGGACGCCGGGTGACGGAGACCCGCCAATGATCTCGGCAACTTGGGCAGCTGTCTCGGCAGAGCCAGAGTAGGCCGTACGGGCCCTGACTTCTGTAGCAGTGCGAAGCGTAGTATTCTCAACTTTGAGCTGTCGGTAGGCCTCTTCGAGTCTCTGGTAGCGGTTCTGCATCTCCACAGCTCCTATGCTAGAGAGGCCGGGAGGGATCGAGTTGTTGGCAATACCATTCCGGACCAACATCTCTAGACGGTCGAGTTTCTTAATACGGCCCTCGAGATTGTTTTCTAGTGCCTGGTATTCACGCCATAGATCGCGCTCTACGCTCTTGATACGCGTAGAAAATTTGTTCATCATAGCTTCAATGTTCTTAACTGCCCCTAGCAAGTTCTTACTGAAGCCGGGCAACATCGTCGAGACACTTTCAAGTGATGGCAAAGCGCGACCGTTGATTAACGAGTTGTTCATTGCCCAGTCAGTCCCGCAAAGGCCTGAAAGTCTTGTCCACATGATAAGCAACAAGTTGTTCCGCTCCGTAAGCTGCTCCTTAAAGTTAACCTCTAGAGTAGCAATCTTCTTCTTGTCGCCGGCGCGAGTCACCTCAAGCTCCTGGATTCGGGACTCCATCGTCGACGCAGTACGAGCAACATGCTGATGAGTGTTCTGGAACGTCTCATACGTGTTCTTGGTGTTGCGGTGGGCCTGGCGTTCCTTTTCAAGCAGATCAGAAAGCTTGCGGGCTTCTAGCGACTGGGACTCCAAAAGTGTATCACGGTGCTTGATGATGCGGTCCTTCTCCAAAACCGAAGCCTTTGAACTGTCGAGTTCGCGTACAGTGTCCTCGTTCTGTCGTTGCAGATTCGCAATAGACTATAGGTAGAATTAATGTTAGTTATCGTTCATATCATGTCCTTGGAGTGTATGTTTGTTTTACCTTGAGCAAGCTCGATCTAGTGCCGTTCAAATCGCCTAGAGCGACACGCAAATTGTTTTCAAGCTCCATGAGACGCTCCTTCCACTCTGTTGCTTCAACTTCACGCGAAGTAAGCATCTTGCGCAATCTTCGCGCTTCGTCTTGAGCAGTAGTGGCTTCACGGTTCAACTCGTTGACAAACTGCTGTACTTCTTCCTTCTCCTTGGTTGCCACGATCTCCCTCTGTCTTCTTTCGCCGGCCAACCGCTGGTCGAGCTCCTTGACGCGCTCCTTTTCTTCGCGAACCGATTGTTGCGTGTTAGCAAGAGCAGCTTCAAGATCGCCAATACGGATCTTGTCGGACTCTTGTTCTTCACGGAGGAAGGCGATCTCACCAGCTGACGATTCCTGCTGGACACCAAGACGGTTCGCCTTCTCATTGGCCTCCAGAAGCTTGTGCTCCAATTCCTCGAGTTCTTTGTTGGAAGATTCAAGTTCCGTCTCCATTTCACGGATACGGCGCAATTTCTCTTCGGCATCGTCTTCAAGGCGTATGACAGCTTCGCTCATCTGGCGCATCTCAGCTTGTAAAGCTTGGAAGTTTTCCGTCCGTTCGGTGAGTTCGACGTTCAGACGCTGGATTTCGGCAGTGTTTTGATCCGCCTCTCCCTCCAAAGCATCGATCTCCTCCTGTGCTTCTTTGCGCAAGGCCTCAAACTCGGCTTCCATTTCAGCCTGTTCACGGAGGGCCTCATCACGCTCTGCTTGGAGGTCGACAAGGTCGTTCATGGCGACATCCATGTCCTCTTGAAGGCCCATAGCAAGGGTTTCAGACTGTTTCCGTGCATCAACGGACATCTCAAAGTCTTCCATGCATTTCTCAAGTTCACCCGTGAGTTCGGAATTCTGTAGCTTCATTCCGTTGAGCTTATCGCGCAGGTCGGCAATGGTATTCTCAAGCTCTTCACGGTCAGGATCTTCCTCAACGGCTGTTATGCGAGTGCCACTGGCTCGGGAGTGTGATCTTTCGCGGACGCCAGCACGTGAGGCAGAGCGATCTAACAAGCTATCAACGGTAGATGGTGCCGGATTTCCACGTCGTTGCGCCATCTTGAGGTCCTCAATCTCCTGGTAAAGGCGTTCCTTTTCCCGATTGCGCGACGTCAACATGGAAGTCTGGGCACCAACTTCACGTCGGAGCTCAGCATTTTCGTGGCGAAGCTGCTCGCTTTCCCGGCGCAGGTCCTCTACGAGAGTAACCGATCCGCTACCGATAGTATTGTCGTATTCACTCGAGAGTCCGCTAGTGGGCCGAGCAGGGGATTGCGCCTGTAGACTGGCATTCTTCTTGCCATAGCCAATACCAGCAGTCGATTCCTGTCTCAAGCGGAAAACTTCGTCACGAAGGCGACGGTTGTCCTCGTCAGCTTGCTCGCGACGAGAGGTTTCTTGCTCGAGGAGATCCTTCCAGACATCAGTCTCTTCCTGTCGTCCCAAGCTCTCTCCAGGTGCACGTTCACTAAGAGTGCGAACCATCTCAGACATACGCCGCTTCTCGTTATCCTTGTTGAGGACATCGAGTTTAAGCTTTTCGATCTCGACAACATATTCCTCAACTCGCTCACGAAGGTAGATAAGCTCTTCCTGGCGTTCATTGGCTTCCTCGTCATCCTCGTCAGAGTCACCGTCGCGAGCAGTGTTGGGTCGCTGCTCTTCTTCTTTAAGCTGCTTTTCGAGCTGCTTGACGCGTTTACGTAATGTCTTGTTATCGCGTTGTGTGATTGCAAGATTGGTCTTCAGGTCGACATTCTCCGAGATCATTTGCTTGATACCCTCTTCGGAAAGTCGATCCAAGCGGTCTTTCAAAAACATCACTTTCAACTTCAAGTCAAAGTTCTCCTTGGACAGGCGTTCGATAGTGCTGCTCTGTTCACGGAGAGTGAGATTCTTGCCAGCCGCAGAACGGCCGAGTCCCATGTTAAATGACTCTGAAATCTTCCGAGGGGTTGCAAGGTCACCCTTAAACTTGTACTCTTCAACGAGATTGTCAGGCACCTGGACATTGCGAACATGGCGAGCTATTACAGTATCTGTTGGCGGGTTGAGATGGTCGGTCTTTGGCTTCGGGGTTTTGGGGGTAGATTCGATAGCACGTGGTAGCGGTAGGCCATCCTCTCCGAGACGTTCCATTTGCGAGTCCACCATCTTACTCTCGTCAACAGCAGAGCCCATAGAGCCCATACTAATAGAACGAGACATGAACATAGCAGTTTGGATAGCCCGGGAAGGATCCGCCGAGTTAGCTGCCGTTGCCGCCGCTGCTGCCAAAGTTGCGGATTTGTAGCCACCGCCAGCATCAACTGTGGCATCGCTAGCATTGTCGTCGTCGTCATCTTGGACAAGACTCTCGTCGTTTTGGTTTTCGTTTCTGAATTCGTGGGCCCGGCTAGTTGCTGCATGTGGAGATGAAATCGAGGACTTTGAACTGGCGGTAGTTCCGTTGCGGCTTCGTAAATACTTGGATCGTTTAGAGCCTCGTCTAGAAGGATTTCCGGATGCACCTCCGTCAAATGATTGTCGATTTTCCTGGGATTCGTTCATCGACATCGAGTCATTGTGAATGAAACTTATGTCTCCTTCGTCCGAGAATATATGGCTTGTTTCGTGAATGTCGTGCTCCGAATCGGCTACAGCAGTGGCTGTAGTAGCAGAGCCGCCAGCTGTGGTAGTACCGGAGGTGGACGACTGGTCGGTTGAAAGAGGAATTGGACGCATATCATTGATACCGGCAGCAGACGAAGCGTAGTGTGCATTAGCGGTAGCATTGTGATTGGACGTTGGATTTGTGGATGCTGCAAGTAGACTGTTCAAGCTGGTATCATGGTTGGCTTCGTTTTGATTGGCCCACTGGCTTCCAGGTGGTGTAGCCGATGTGCTGTTAGTTGAATTGGAAGCAGCAAACATTGTTTGACGATGTTGTTGCGCAACACTCCCACGGCCTGGACCAGTAGTAGGGCTTGTCGTCTGTCTTGCCTGCGATTGGGCGTGGTGTATAGCAGTCGCAGTCGATTCACTTGGCGGCATAGGCCTCGCGCCAGCTGGTCTGGGTGGACGTGTTGGGGATGATTGCGCAAGACCAACAGCGGGATCAAATGTTTCGTCGGCGGTCTTGCGCTCATATAGGTGTGATGACGACATATCTGGTATGAAACTAGACTCGACATCCTGAAGATGGGCGCGTACAACATCCTCGTTCATAGTCTCGGAGATGAAGCGCGAGTCTGCTACTATGCTCATCTCATCGGCGTGAGGAAGTGGGGGCAACAGCGAGAAGCCATCGTGGTTTGGCGAAGGCGGTTGGTTCTGGTTCTGACGAGAGTGTATCGGGAGCTGTTGCTGCTGTTGTTGTTGGTGGGTTGACTGCTGTGGCATGTGCTGAGGATAGTCGGAGGCTCGGTCACCGCCATAGTTCTGGTCGGCCATCGCAGAGTCAGTTTGCACTTGGACAGTAGTCGCAAGGACGTCGGTATCGTCCTCTTGGCCAGATACGATGTGCGCAGTATCACAAGATGCCAAGGGGCTGTTATCGAAGCCGCCTTTCACGTCAGCAGTCGAGGCTTCTGGGCCGTCTGCTGGCTCAGGACAGCTTGTTGAGTCGGCAGTTTTTGTAGACGGTGAGGGGAAAGGATCGATAGCTGATATTGATGGTTTGTCGTCGTTGTTGTTGTCGTTGTTGTTGTTTTTGTCTGTGTCTTCAGGCTGATTTATCACGAGGTCACGGCCATTCTGAGACTCGGAATCGTGCAAAGAATCTTGCAAAGGCTTGATGAGGCCAGGGCTCTCGCTAGAAGCTTTGATGCTAGTCAATTTCTGGCCATCTGCAGCTGATTGAGATTGAGCGACCACCACCTGCTGCTCAACTTCTTGATCCAGCCTGTCCTTCAAGGAACCTGGATCCATGACTTTGATTGGCCAGAATTGATCCTACAGATACAACCAAGCTCAACTCCTGCTTAGGTTTGTAGGCAAAGGAAGGAAAAGTTTTGTTGTATCAATGCTCTGCGCTTAATAACTTGATTTTGTGTGATATCGCAATGGAAAATCAACGGGATGAAAATGAAGATGCACATCAAAAATAATATTAAAAGAAAAAAAAATATATTATCTAAGAATACACAAAGGTAGGCACAGTAACCAAATTTGTTTGGCTTCTGGTGTCTCAGTAATCAGCAGTTGCTGTTTTGGTCCGTCTTTTTCAGCTGTCGCGTTAATGGCAATTGCCACTATTTTGCAAACCAAACAGCCAGTGTAGCAGAATAAACAGAGTGAACCACTGTAACAAAGACGGTAACAAATACATACATATATTAGATATATCGAGGCCTCAAATCAGTCTCCTTCTTTGGTACGCTCTTATCATTTAAGCCTTGAGGCTCTACCACTCTATCATTCACCACTTTAGAGCCCTTCAATTTTGGAGTTTTGGTACCAGTTCCACCGATTCATTTGCTTAGGGGCTTCAACTAAAATTCCCAGAATCATTTCTGATCATCTCATGGTTTGTACTATCCTAACCATAGTTCGATTATAATCTCCCAAACCCGTGCTTCTACAAACATTGTACTTGTACGTAGATCTCATTGAAGAGACACACTCAAGCTCCTAACATCCAACCTCCTTTTAGAGATACAAGGACATTATATGAATGACATGCATTGATATGTACATACATACATGGCAAGAAGGAAATAGAAGCAAAGAAAAGGCTAGGTTCAGATTACTGGGTTATATGCAATATAAGATCTCCTGGCTGGTGCCTTTATTCATATGTTCATGTATTGGCATAGAGTCATAATACATGTATAATCACTGTAAGCTACAACATTGTTCCTGAAATCAATCATAGCTCCCTGAAGCCTCGATACTGTAACTATTTTTAATCTGGCATATTGGTGCATCCTAGTAATTCACATGCCAACTTAGATTTAAAGTGAGGATCCCTTTCATTAGATGAACTTGGGTGTAAACGTGCGTTTGTATTAACCCTAACCTTTGGTTTTCACTGACAACAATGCTACAATATAGTTAACGTCTAGACAAATTCAAAATTTGATTCCAGATTTATTTTCACTCAACACAAAGTATCATCATCACATCAATTCACTAGAAGTATCAAAAATGGCCATATATCAGACTAAGCGAATAGTATGTGCTTATTGGAACTATATTCGTTTTGAAAACCTTTTTTTTTTCTTATTATCGTAACTGGTTGTAAACTAGAAATCAAATATGAGGACAATGTCTACATATCCTTTCGTATCCAAGCTTGATTAAGATTCTGAAAATACCTGGTATGCCATTACCATGATCCAAACCAGAAAAGCACATCCCAGAAGTGCAAAGGAGAATAGAGCTTGCCATGCTTGGCCTGAGAGTATAGATGTACATGATTAGTAAGGGGTCAGTCACAAATAAGGGATATATATTGACTTACAGATGCTCTTTTGTAAGAGCCATGCGAGAGTTTGTGTGCTTTCGCCCTTTGGATTCTTCGAGTACACCTGGATACTACACTGTGAACTAACCTCACCAGAGCCCCAAAGCTCTATGCTGATACGAATCAGACCAACCATCCACATCACAAAGAGCATGAATGCGCCTATCATGACAATGGCGGGTAAAAGGCGTCGTCTCCATGTGAGCCATATGAGAATGAAGATGAATATGATGGTAAGTGAGGCTACAGTCATGAAATATGGGAAATACCTATGCGATATTGCGTTAGCTAGTGCTGACAGAGTAACTGACAGTGAAAGAACTGAACCATACCATGGGATGCCCAACCGGAGTTGGTTTTGAATTACAACAAAGTTTGCTAGAATACCGAGGATGGTACAGGCCGATAATAGCATCATAATGATCCAAAAGTTAAAAAGCACTCCAGGCCAGCGGTAGCGGTGCTGATGCGATACAATTCGCCGGGCTGTGGTATGAGTGGCCGTATAAGACCCGGATGTTACGGTTGTGGCTACCATGCTGGCTAGGTATTTGGCGACGTCTCGCGTCTAGCGCAAATGATATCGACAATGGTAGTGAAAATAAGCTCGGCGTAGAACGAGTAATTGACTGGAAGCCAACTACACCAATTAGTTGTGATAGATATTGAATGTCTCAGGGTTAAGATGACCCGACTGTGTATAAGTTGTCGTTTCTCGTCTCGGTACTGGGCTAGCTGGTAGGCTGAGTTTCTCGTGCCAGTGCAAGAAAAATTGAGGGATGAGTGTCGGTATGAAGCGGTCCAGGGCGTATTCGGAGACAGGCCACTGTTAATACTAGTTGTACCAGCCAACCGATATTATTGACGTCAGAAAAAGGTGTAATACTTGTATAGACTGTAGTTTTTTTTCGTTTATATATCGCCGTCTCGATGTCAGATTGTAGAAAAAGAATGGTTTATGTAACCACGATGCTGACTTGTTGGTGGTTGGTATATTGAATTGGGCTGGGAGGGGATTCCCGTCGCTACGGAAACAGACAAGCAATTCAGAAGAAACAAGCAACGCGCTTATAAATAAACAGGTAGATTTCTATTTGTAGCCTAGAAAAATTGCAAGCTTAGGATATACATATATGTATCAATCTCAGCCCTGGAATATGAGATAGAAGAACAAGGTTTGAAGTGATATTGGTACATACATGTGTTGTCCTTTTCACCTGCGATGAATTTGATGGAAAATTGTAAGAATATGATTTCGGTTGATTCAGATCATTCACGTGATGTGATGTAATATGTGTCTGTGCTTTGCGACGGTTTTGGGCCAACATACAATTGGATGTACAAATAAATCGGATAGAAATTACTATGTACGTACATACACAACTACACATAGTTACATGCACGATTTATTGACGGCTATTACTTGTGTATATTATAATATAATCATAGAAAAAGGAAGAAATGGATGAATGATGATGATTCACGCTAGTTTTGTTGGTTGTTGGATGACTTTGGCTTGGCAATTTTACTAGGCTTTTCGGACTGCAGTGGGGAATATGTACGTACATTACATATGATATATTGTTCAATGAATAGGGAATATCAACGAACTGCAATGTTCTAACAAACAATGAACCATGAAGCATGCGGTCGGTATAGCCACCGTTCGAGCTAATGGGATGAGGAAAAAACCACCTTAGCCAATTTTACACAATTACATCTCATATATTGAGTGCCAACAACAACCTTGGCTCAGCAGCATCAGATCACCAAACTACTGGAACTCTTCATTGTTTCTATTTCTTTCAAATCAGAATGAATATCCGATTTTATTAGCCGACTATTAACCGGCGTATATAGGCACAGCTAGACTTGACTATTACTATAGAATTAGGTGCCCACTAAATACAACCTTACTTTGGAGGATTACGTCAAGACGCAATTTTTACTGCTGGCGAACTTCCTTATAGGGATACTGAATTTTGATATCAGATATTTTTGTAGTATCCCAGTTCATGCGTTTTACTCCAACACATCCCATTTTGACTCAAATATACAAAAGCATTTATCACCTTAGCTATGACCTGCCCTTCTATGAACGAATTGCCCGTCTCTCGAGTCTCCTGCTTGAGGACTACTGGTAAATGTCCAATTAGGTAACTTAGCCGGACCGCTGCCAAATTGTTGGGATCTACAATTAGTGGGATAGCCCTGTAAAACAGAGGGTCCAGAGCCCACTGAAACGAATACTAACATCGTAATGGAAATCAGAAAAAGGTTTAGCTCATTAGCTAACCAATAGAAAGAAATCTCTGCACCCGCGGTCGAAATTGTCATGAGGGTTTCTTTAGTTAGCTTTTCATGGCTTTTTCCAATATATCTTACGTACAGAAGTTGACTATACAATGAGGTAATGATGCAACTTATATTGTGTTATACTGTGTATATATACTAAAGAATAGATTCATTGTTTTGTCATCGGGAAGAACCGCACCACTTAACCGGCTGTCAGCCCTTATGTATAATGCAAGGGACGGCACGAGGCTTCATCCCTCAACTTTCTTCATCAACTCTTCGACTCTTCAATACTGACTGACAATTTGTACTTCTTGTCATCTTTCAAACTCTATCTATCTGCATCGCCTCAAAAGACAATCCTATATATACCAGAAAGTCTTGCAAGTGCTTCTTATATATATAAAGCCTTGACCAACGAAACTCTTGAGCCTCCGCCTGGCTCAAGCTCCCGGACCATTGCTACTGCTTAAACAAACCCAATCGAGAAACACATCTACATACAAACGACCATAAAGAAGACGACTAAACACCTGCGCCAACTTTTGTATGAAATTTGTGATCCAACCCTTACGCCATATTTTAGATCGCTAAACTTCTGTCTAAACCAACCTCAAGCTTAAAGTTTGATTCAACGATTGCTAGCTTGATTGCTGTCAAATATCATAACCAAACAGACAAACAAAATACCCAACCATCAATCCTATCACTCTTACATCCCCTGTGCCGAAATCTCCAAAACTATTGGTTGACTTTGGGGTACCCTTGTGCCTCCCTGTTCTCTATAACAACAACGTTGAGATATTGGATTCTGGATCCTGCTACTCTGATTGTTCTCTTCCTCTTTCTTTTCTTCTCCTCGTGCGGCTTCTTTTTCGCATACGGTACAATATTCTCGAAGAAATCTGCCCAGAAAAGACATCATGGCTCCCTTTCGTGTACTTTTTATCAGCCTTCTGGCTCTAGGTGTTTCTGCGCTGCCGTCGAGACTCCCTAGAAGCGAAGATGTGAACGACGTCAAGCCCACGGTCTGGCCTGTCCAGATATTCCCTGATGGTCCTGTCATAAATTTGTATGGTTCTGTCACGGATGTCTATGACCAGCTCGTAAAGATGAACCCAAACTTCGACCGGGACTTCCCGTCGTTCCAGGCTGAGGTCAACGCCATGATGCTATCTGATTTGATGGAACAGGATAGCGGCATCGACTCCCTGAAGAAGAGAAACACTAAGGTCAGCGCTCGCACAGATTCTACCTGGCCTGTGCAAGCGTTCCTTGATGGCCCTATTCTTTCACTCACCGGCACTATCGACGAAATTCATAGCCAGCTACTCGCAATCAACCCTGATTTCGACACTGATTTCCCGTCTTTTTCTGCGGAGGCTTCTGCCATGAGCCTTCTGGACGCCGATGAGTATGATTTTGAGAAGAAGAAGAAGAAGAGAACATTGACGAGTGAGTGGACAGCCCAAGCCTTTTTGAAGGGCCCCTTATTAAACTTGAACGGCACAATTGATGAAATTCACAACCAGCTTCGCAAAATTAACCCTGATTTTGACCGCGATTTCCCGACCTTCGAGGCCGAGATTACTTTATCGCAATTGCCCTCCGATTTGGAATATGATGCTACAAAGCGTGACCTTTTGAATCTCGAGAAGCGCAATGATTTCGATGATGTGGAGCCAATCTGCAATGCGAAAGATATGAAACTTACCTTTATCTCCTACGTGAAGACCGGAGTTGATTATCTCCGCAAGTTGAAGACTGAGGCTCCCGAGAACTCGGCTTATAGCTGTGGCCGTGTCAGCTGCTGCTATGACTCAGCCATATACTGGTGTAACAACGTTAGTACTGTCACTATTCGCAACTTGGCTTTCATATAGTTATACTAACCTGTCTCATACATATAGAATGATGCTTATTTGACGCTTAATAGCTGGTCTGTCATTGCTGACGCTGCAGAAACGATAATGAATGACTGCGAAAGCAATGGTGTGCCATTTGGCTACCTGAATGGTAATATCTCTCACCCTACTGAGAATTGGAGTGTCGAGATATATTATGAGACTTGCTAAGGCTAGTACTCGTAATTACTGTTCGTATTCTACTTCATTTGCATTTAAGCATTGGCGTTTTTACTTCATTTGGAATTTGGCTTGGGTGGTTTTCTGTCATTATATCAATTCGATCTTAACGAGAATGAAAAGGAAGGTTGTTGTGGCATCATGAACCAAATATTGGCATTTGTAACTATGTAATGTAATGATGCACTTTTTATTTCTTGATACCTCTAACTATAATTGCTTTCTAATACTAAATTTATTTCATCATATGCTGTAATATAAGACTGAAGAATCTCTCTGCTTACTTAAGTGCCTTGTAGAATGCATTAGTCTAAAAATATCAGTATACATATCGTATCATTACTTAACACACTCTGCTTCTTCTTTCTACTATAGAACTTGCTGTACCTTCAATCAAATTTCAGCATAATTTTATTCAGCTCAAATATATATACTTTTCATTTCTCAGACAATGTCGAATCATAATCATTATTCGTTCCGTGGTATTCCTAAGGATACCTTTACATTACCCCATCATCTTGACATTTTGGCACAACAGACCAATCCAGTACCGCAACGTCAGATACGAGCTCAGTTTGATGACGAAACCATCACTTTATATCAGGCATACAATGCTGATATCGCCGAAGCTGCTATCGCTAGCCAACGTCTGAATGCATCGCCTAGATTCGAGTTGGGTCGCATGACTTGGATAAAGCCAAGTTTCAATTGGACTATGTATCGCTCTGGTTATGCCCAAAAGGACAAAAATCAGGAGCGCATCATTGCTATCAAGATGAAGCATTGTCATTTTCAAGAGTTACTTAGTCATTCAGTTTTACCTGAGCATGCTACCGTATGTAAAGAATCATATCCACGACCGATAATGTCATGATTGTTGTAGTAGTGAAGATAACTAATGCTCTTTATAGAAACCTCCACATTATGTCGAGAGCGAAGCAAAATCTCTGAAGCCACGTTTCCGAACGGACGATGTACGTATTCAATGGGACCCAGAGAGGGACGATTTCATTGAAAAGCTACCATTTCGAAGCATCCAAATTGGAATTCCCGGATGCTTAGTTGACATATGGATCAATGAATGGATACTGGCCATTGAGGATTGCACCTTTTGTGCATCAACTATAAAGGAGATGATAGATAGAAATGATGGCGGCGATGTATATTCACTAGCATATCAACAGGGCTTGTTGCCGTACGAAAGACCTTATGATGAAATGATACCGGTAGACATTCGGAGACGCCTTGGAATTGACGTAGAGTGGAGCTCATGACTGCCATGATATAGTGTGCATAATTATCAAATGATGAACATATTACTTTACGTATGCATATCACAGTTTATGGGATGCGGGGACAGAAGAGCGAGGTGTGCATTTAGCTTTTTGGTCATCATTAAAAACATAATATCCATAATACCTAACTGTAACCACGTTTGGGGACTCTTTCCTTTTTTGAGAGTCCCCTCTCTGGACTGAGAACCATTTTTTTCTTTCCAGCCATGAGATAGCCCACTGTACTTTTTTTTACCGTTTGACGCCGAATCCATGCATCCGTCTAACCATGTAGCAAGATGGAGAGAAAACAATATCAGGCGATAATTTAAGCAGTCTTGCCAGCAGGGGCAGGGACGATCTTCTTGCCATCCTTGTTGTAGCGCACACGCGGGGGGGGAGCACGGTTGCGGCGGCCGACGTGAGAACGGACACTATAGTGGAAAGTTAGTAATCAAGATACCAAGTATTAAGGAGGTGTACAGAGAGGAGCAGGACATGGCTCGATCTGATCAATGGATCAGATCTTGAGAACCCAAGTGCTTGTCCAGCTTTGGGGGTACACATGATAGATTACAAGCCAGTAGACTTTCGGTCAACGTGATGTCTATAGGGACAATTGCGTAGACTTGAATGTCTGGTGCTGAAAGATATATCATCTCTAGCCACCCTGAGCCTCTCTGACAGGAATAGAGGACTTGTGGGAGTTTAAATGTAACACCAAGGTTCATCTAAAGCTATACTCGCTGTGTGGTAGGACCACACAGGGTATTCGTCCCTCCCAGGGATGAACATACCGGACAATCTTGCCGTGAATGGCGCAAGAGACACAGTACTGCAGCTTCAGGTACATCTTGGGAACGGTGTACTCGGCGAAGACCGAGGCATCGGAGATGTCACCTAGGAAATATGTGTTAATAATGTAATCTTGAATTTGAATAATTTGAGATTGAAACTTACGGATGGCAGCAGACTCAACCATGTTGCGGATGGTGAATCTCTTGATGGCCTTATCCTTGGGAGTGCAGCGCGAGCAGTTGCTGCAGCGGATGGGCTTGTTGTGGCCGCGACCCTTCTTGTTGCGGCCGCTGTAAATTTGTTAGTGTCGGCATATGGCAAGTCATGTTTGACTGTGACTGTGGTGTATATCGACGACTTGAGTCGAGTCGATGCCATCGTGGCATTGTTGGGGAACATACTTGTTCTTTCTCTTCTTGACCATTTTGACGGTGTCTGATAATAAGTTAGTATAATCGAAGTGGAAATCTGGAAATGTCAAAGTCAACTCACTTTTGGATGTGTCCGTTGAGAGATTGTAACGAGGAAAGTATCACAACTTCCAACATCGAATGATGTATATTTGAATGGACTTAGCAAATTCCTGTATGCTCTCTTAAGCCCCGGCCCCACAAAACATGTAGATTTGAGATGTGTGGAGGGGCAGGGACCTATGCCCTAGGTCACGTGCGGGTCCAAAGTCGTGTGAGAAAAAAAGGGCCACCCCACACGCCAAAGATATTGCTAGGAAATATGTTAGACTTCTCAATTCTTGAAATCTTCTTCGCTTCAAACAACCTACATCTGAAGTCTTACTGAGGAAGGCAATTTCAATTGCTCAGGTATGTCGGAAGATGCTTTATTCTATTACTTAATACCGGCCTTTGGCTGCGATGTCTATCACAATCGATCACCACCTCGTCATCCCTCTCGACACTTCATTGGACGGCCTTCGTAGTGCTCGATTTTTTTTCACGAAATTTCCGCAACACAACATACCCACTCCGACAAGATACGAATTGGATAACGAGGCGATTGAGATATGGCTGTTGCAGACCAACCGGTAATGTATTCGGCTATAGTACTAACCTCAATCCATGTGTAGGCCATCAAGATGCAGATTTTCGTCAAGACCCTGACGGGTAAGACGATTACCCTCGAGGTTGAGTCCTCGGACACCATCGACAATGTCAAGTCTAAGATCCAGGATAAGGAGGGCATTCCCCCGGATCAGCAGCGCCTGATCTTCGCTGGTAAGCAGCTGGAGGATGGCCGCACCCTGTCCGACTACAACATCCAGAAGGTTAGTTATACCCTTTTCTTCTTCAATAATCTTTTCACATTATACTGACCCCGTCATAGGAGTCTACCCTCCACCTGGTCCTCCGCCTCCGTGGAGGTGGTAAAAAGCGCAAGAAGAAGGTCTACACCACCCCCAAGAAGATCAAGCACAAGCGCAAGAAGACCAAGCTGGCTGTCCTCAAGTACTACAAGGTCGATTCTGATGGCAAGATCGAGCGTCTTCGCCGCGAGTGCCCCTCCGAGACCGTAAGTAATTGTCCAAATCTACTACTCTTAACCAATAACATTGATTCTAACTATTATATAGTGCGGTGCCGGTGTCTTTATGGCCTCCATGCAGGATCGCCAGTACTGCGGTCGCTGCCACCTGACCTACGTCTTCGAGAAGAACTAAATACTTGAAGAATAAAAAGTAAAATTTCACGGATTTTGGGATAGGATGACTTCATGGGAATGACTGCCTTGGTTCGGCGTTTAGTGTGTGAATTCAAATGATAAACAACACTTCGTCAACTGGCCTATATTTGTGAATTTGTACCGAACTTGTGAATGTACTACAAACTAAATGCAATAATTTGGTTATGAAAAAGTGTTAGTTATAGGCTAAAGGCGCCACAAAACAACGCCACATAATGTCAAAGGTCCAACTAACTCTACTTTGCACCCTAAACAGCGGATAACCCTTTTATGGTCTTCGCCAACGCGCCGATTCTTCTCGTTTTGCTAACCGAGAGAACCGTTGCGTAGGTTATCGTACTTGGTGTGTGGGTATGTAATACAGTTCTGTTTCTTGTGAAGAGCATGAGGGCCTCCAAACACATCAACCACATTCCCAATCAAACTTTGGTCTCCCGGCTTATCTCCGCTACTTTCCCACCACATGCCACCACCAAGTCCAGAGGTCTTGATCCATTGCGCCTTATGGCGGGCGACGTGTACGTTGTCGTAGGTAATCATCATACGGCGGGATGGATCATAGGAATAACTGGCGATTGCCTGGTGATCAACCCGCTCATCTGCACCAGGAAGTGGTAACGCCTTAAAGTCATAAACTCCTCGTTCCCAGTTACCATCTCCAATACCATTGTATGGAGTACCTGGGCCATCTGTGTTCTCGAAAGCACGGCCATACAAGGGCATGCCAATCACGATCTTGTCCTTGGCCACACCATGTGTATGGTAATAGTGAACAGCAGACTCTGTACAGAACGGCGTGCACGATGGGGCGTTCTGTGAACGGTGTAAGTTGGATTGATGACCGGCAAGTTGATCCCAAGAGCCTGCGTAGTCGTACGCCATAAGGTTCCAGAAGTCTAGATATCTATCCATGCCGGCGATGTCTAACTTTTCGTAGTTTTGGGCACCAGCGGGGCACGCTACAGTCAGCTCAAAGTGAGGGTTGTTTGGAAGAGTTGCGGAGTATGCATCAAGCTTCTCGCGAACGATACGAAGCAGAGCAACATAATCTGCTGCCTCTTGGGCGTTCTTAGGGTACTCCCAATCAATGTCGATGCCATCAAAGCCTAGATTCTTGAGGATGTCAACACAGCTATCGGCGAATCTCAACCGACCCTGTTCTGTCGAGGCTGGAGCTACAAAGTTGGAACTGTACGTCCAACCACCAACAGAAAGCAGGAGGTTTAGGTTACGATTGCGAGACTTGAGAATGTTGAGTTGCTTTAAGCATCCGTACAGGTTAGTGC
>RHLR01000339.1:0-24100 GCA_009806335.1 Davidsoniella australis | reverse complement strand
TTTTTGCTTATGCCAGGCCTGCAGAGACTGATTACAGGTGAATATGAGGGCCATCGACTGATCATTTTTGATAGTCTTCTCGAGGACCCATGAACAGCCATCGATCGCGCTAATTTGAGCCACAACGTGATGGGCAATTTGGCTACTACTAAACTGCGATTGGTCCATGATGGCCTCCAAAGTATACATCAGAGGCGCACTATCGTGAGATGCGAAAGCCGGCTGATTGATAGGGGTGTATTCCATGGCGGGATCGATGGAATGAGGGTTGGGGATGTGAAATATCGTATCTGGAGTGAACTGGAAATCGACGCCAATGTGCATGACGCGTGTAGGCGTACAGTTGGTTTTAATCAAGGCGCCCAGCTTGAGTTGAAGTGCTTCAACTGAGATGCACATGGTGGTGCATGATGTCGGATCTTGATACATCGCAAGCAGATCTAGGCTATTATTCTTGTGATAAACATCGTCGCCGTGGTTGTTATTAGGATTGCTGAGCTTGAGGCGATCACTCAGTATCAA
Source organism: Davidsoniella australis (assembly GCA_009806335.1). Lineage (NCBI taxonomy): Eukaryota > Fungi > Ascomycota > Sordariomycetes > Microascales > Ceratocystidaceae > Davidsoniella > Davidsoniella australis. Next base: position 23,578 of record RHLR01000339.1, on the reverse strand, counting down.
ACTGCTCTACGTGCAGTACAACTGAGAGCTGGCTTCAGTATAATGAATGTATTATAGAGATGCTGGGAATAACCATGTTTCTAATTCTATTGATCGAATATCGGAATAAAAAAACAGAAAGTAAATTGCACAGGTGTTTGTGAACCATATGTGTACATATTATGAAGTACGATTTATATAGTGATGTAAATAAACAAACCGCGTTTCGATTTGCTGTGGCGCTTAATAATAATATAAATAAATAGTGGCGCCAATTGAAACATTTCCAAATTGGGCTTAATTGAAAAGCAGAGCTCAAAATTAATTTACAATTGTACTATGTAGTTATTTATGTACGATAAAAAATAGGTACCTATCCCGTTATATCTATATATGTAGTTACTATCTTGAGTCTTTTCCATGCTGCTTTTTGTTTTTTCCTGATTTTGTGTTGGCCTGATATACGAGATGAACCAATACTTGCTTTTTTTTTTTTTTTTTTTTATTTACATTAATCTTATGGAGCTATAGAGCTATGAAGATGTAATACTTGCTTATATCTGACTATGTAGCATCTGCCCTAGACATCAATGAAAAGACGGTGAGTTGAATTGTTGTGATTCTGTTTTCTGGCTCCATAACCCGAGAGCAAGACATTTCCTCCAACATTATTACCATTCATCATCATCAACTTAGCACGATGTAACGCAGAGTGGAATTGTCCTGGATCGTTTTAGCGTTGTCGGCTAATCATTGATCACTCAGTTATCCGTACAAAAGCAAAGATTACTAATTGACCACGTGGTTGTATAGTTAGTTATAGTTTTATCCGATCTTATTTTGAATATAGTTATTCCTGCTGGTATTAAGGTGGTCTTCCAAAATAGTTGTTTCCACGTCTGGTTTTTTAGACAATTTTTATTTATTTATTTTGACAGCAGATATCACCAATTTTCATGCAAATACATACATCCATCCAGAGGAGTCTTACACAATGCCTTCGAGCCACCGGTTTATCTAAATCTAGACCAAGACTAGAGAGGTAACGATAAAGGTAAACAAAGAACAAGTCATTATAATATTCTTTGTCTCGAGGAAGTGTAGCAGCGGCAACAACAAAGAAGCCCCGAAAAGGAAGCCAGCAGATTTCAAAAGTTAGAGATGGAAAGACTTGAACGGACTAAACGAGCGACGGTGCAAGGCCCATGCTGACATAAGAAAGAAAATAGCTCATATTGTGCTGGCATAGAGAAGAGAAGGGAAAGAGAGGCGGAGAATTGGATGGCATGTACGCTCTGACAAAAGCTTGGCAACATGGCCAAGCTTTTAGTTGAATAACGGCGTTGTCCGGATAGTCTTGTATGAGTGAGACCCAATCTATGCAAAGTAGAAAGTAGACAGTAATGAAATCAAGAAAAGAAAAGATATAAATACAGTCAACGTCCTCTGTATAATTCAAACAAGATATCTCTTCTCTATCACTCATCCTCGTTCTCTCAACGCTCAACACTGTCTCGACATTAATTAGTAACTCTTCTTCATCTTAATATCAAACGACCCCCCCCCCCCCTTTTCGCAAAAATGAAGTCCTTCGCCATTACAGCTCTCTTCGCTGCCTCCATAGCCGTTGCTGCTCCCGCTCCGGAGGGCACTGCTCCTGCTGTTTCGGATTCTCCCTCGAAGACTTCTATCCTGACTACTAGTACTCCTATCCCGGAGAAGTGTGTCCCTGGCACTTACAAGTGTTCGGTCAACGAGACCTTGGGCTCCGATGGCTGGTCTACCTGCAGCGCTCTAGGCGTCTGGGTGGTAAGTTTCCTTTTTTCTTTCTCTTCTTAACATTCCCCGTTTTGATATTGCTAGGTTGTATATTCTTTCTTCAAGTAGAAACATATGTCAAGTTACAATTAGAGAAATTTCATAGATTGACATTGCATGCTTTTGCTCAATATAGTTCAGCGGTGACTGCCCTCCCGGCACCTCTTGTTTCTTCCACCAGGCAAACCAGATGCCTTACTGCATCTAAGCAGTCACAAGTAACTACATCAGGCGCTTGCTACTTTGCGTATGCTTAGTACCCGCCTTATTGCATAACGATTCTCTTGTCAGAGAACGATCGCATTACGCCAATTAGCATTGCATAATAGAAATATATTTGCCTTGTAGTCATGGGGACAACTTTGGCTACTATGAAGGATATAGCTTGATTGGAGCATTATCATAGATTGAGAAGAGGGGAGAATGAATTCAGTTGGGAATTCTTATATCATAATATACATTGCATCAATATTACATTATATATTTCATTATCATCGGATAAGACATCTGTGAATCACCAAGTATATAATTTGTGAGCCATGACGGTAAACATCTCACCAAGCAAGACACAAGCGTACTACCATGTGTAACATATCACATAACTATGTAGCTTTCTACCTAGTAACTTGAGACTAATGGAGCTATTCCCATGACTACTACCTAAAATCTAGCGAGTATCCAACCATTGTTCCAACTTGCCAATAAGATCTGCCTTGCGACCCTGGGGCGCGATTCCCCGCATTACCAAGTTATCTTTCAGGTGGCCAACAGTCATCCGTTGAATAGTACCAGATTCGATAGCATCTCTGAGTTGCTTATCAGATATGTTATTGGGCTTGTCATCGGTTGGCGTTCTGCCTCGCTTCCGAGGGGCGTCATCATCGGCCTCATGCTCTCGCTTGACAGCCCTTAGACCTTGAGGGCCTGCTGACTTAACAAGATCATTTATCTCTTGGAAAAGGCCACCAACACGCTTGTTCATGGCGCGATATCGGGGCATGGTAGAATCTTCGGGCTTTGAGGGGAGTTCTTCATCCAGAGCCATACACTGCAAAATCTGGTAATGCCATTGGAGTTGAGGGTTAGGATATTTCGACGGGTCGTACCGTAATCCAGGTAGCCAGAGATTTTCGACCACTTTAGACATATCTTCCGTCACTTTTTCGGGTGTAGGGATAGAGAATGGACGGATATCTGGTCCTGATCGGATGTCATCAGCGAATGGCAGCTGGTGCAACCACAGGCCACTCGGGACGTATGTGTTTCCGGTGGACTCATCAATTACTTCTTGAGATGGCACCAGAGCGAAGATTCCCGGGCGAGCGTTGGTACGAGTGACTGCCCATACTATGCCGACCTTGTCAGCTTTGAGAAGTTTTTTCCAAAGTGCGGCAAATACACGGGTAGATCCCACATAGTTGGTCTCGTTTGGATACAAGAATGTTGCTTTCTTGACAGAGGCCCAGAAAGGTATACATGCTCGTGGCTTGAAACCAAGAATACGAATCACAGGCGAGCCAAAGGTTCTAAGCTCTTTCTGTTCCTCTGGCGTGAAATAAACGTATTCTCCGCCAAACTTGTATGCCTTTTTGGTTTCTGACTTATCAACAGTTTCCGCAGTGTCTTGTAGGTACTTTGAAGTTGAGCCCTTGGCCATCTTCGGCTTTTCATCGTCCAAGTAGATGTAGCAGGTTCGTTGTGGCTCTTGTTTTTGGAGAACATTGTAGCCAGATACAGTAATTGTAAGGCCCGGGGCAATAACAAGAGGGAGTCCACTGAACAAAGCTCGTTTGGCTACCTGCTTGCTGGTGATATTGGAGATGAGCGACTTGAGAAGGGTCAGTCCATCTCCTGATTTAGACATTAAAATATCAGTCGAGGCGCTGTCTTCGGAGAAGTCGCGGTATATCATATCCTAAATCATGGTTAGTCAAAAGAGCAGCTAATAAACTATGTATCGACGGGTACCCACATCATAGAACTTGTTCATGTTGAAGCCAGAGCCATCTCTAAAGATGGGGAATAGCTCGATGACGACACCTAAATCATACAAATCTTTGGCACGTACAGCAGCAGCAGACTTGGCCTGTTTGTCACCTGGATGCGGATCATCATCGTCTGTGATGACGAACAAGCGTCTACTGTTGAAGTTTGGGGCTCTAGTAGTGAAGATTTGGTTGGCGCAGAATAGGACATTGGCCATCGAAACGCTGGCATCTTCAACAGGCTTTAGGATATCATCTTTGTCTTGTTCCACGAGCTTTCTGATAGATTTGACGTCCTCTGCGGCTGGGATATCCAGATCTGTATAGACATAGCAGTGTGGATATACCTGGCCTGCACGGCCGTCCTCCTCGGGATAATGAGACTTTTCAGTGCCAAATAACAGTATACCCATCATATCCCTTGGGTTTGAAATGATGCGCTGCTCCATAAGATATGACGCACATTTTAGGGTCGCCAACACTGCGCTATCAGTATCCGCCTTCTTCGAGTCTGAAGGTGGCGGAAGCTTAAGCATTGAGTGGCTGACATTGATAGCAATTATAACAGCATCTTTTTGAGTTTTGTAGTTCTAATAGTAGTTAGATATCATGTATATAATCAGTTATTGAAGTTGAGGTCATACATCATAGTTGATTTCTTCGTTTTCGTCGTCATTGTCAGCTCCAAAATCGTCAGCCATCGTGGAACGTTCACAGGGACCCTTCTTAGGGTATACCGCGAATAATATTAAGCAAAATCTAAAGAGAATAGTAGTAAAACGAGGCTTACTGATATGCACTGAAGTAAAATGGCAATATTGATGGAATGGCAATAGGATGGTGACTAAATTCAAGTCGAAAGCTAAAGATCGATCCAAATGTTGACTTGCTATCATTCGAGTTTTGGCTTAGGAAGTACAAAAGTACAACTTACAGCGCTGACAGGAAACTCACGCGCTGTCACGTGACTCCGATTCAGGCACCAGCTGCCTGCTGCCTGCTGCCTGCTGCCTGCATGGAAGTAAGTTCACCGCCTAACGGATGGGTTAGCTTAAGAGCTGATCCACCCCACCGAGTATTTACTGCCATGGAGAAGGTATCCATAAAAGCCGAGAACTCAGCTAATCATAGAGGTTGCGTTAGACAGCTTCCTAATTCCACGAAACTTGACTTGACGGGAAAGATGGAGAGATGGACAGGTCTTTATTTTTTTCTTCTTCTATTCCTTGTTGGGTCGTCAAACAGGCGACTCAATTCGATTAGTGCTGAAGCAAAAGCTCTAGAACGTTCAGACTTTTAGACCCCGACTTCCTATAGCTAATTTACAAGCAAATAAATTACCGAATTCTGTAACTCAGCACGGGCATCTCTAGCATCTTCAAACTCCGACTATTCGTAACCGGATTTACAACTACATGTACTATATATCTATCCTATCTATCTATATACGAACACGTTTCGAATTCCCTTTCTTTTCTCTTTGTTTTGCACATATAACATAGACAACTCCCGGCATAATTGTGACGGTCGATCTTGCTGTGCTTTGCATTTGTTTGTTCATCGCTCGTCCCAATCTCTTTTCTTTTGTTTAAAACCACTCTCTGTCTCTTTAATACTACTTTCACAATGCCCTATCTTTCGCTGGCCTCCAGAGGTTCTTCTCTTAGACTGGGCCAAAATCTGGCTAGGCCTATGTCTCTAGTCGCCGGCCAGAGATATCTAGCTACGCATCACAATGGTACTACTCTAACACCCGTCACACAAGACAGAGTAGGCTCTAAGGGCCCAACGGCCATGGTGTTTCTGAATATGGGTGGCCCGTCGACTCTCAACGAGGTTGGCGATTTTCTCAGTCGTCTGTTTGTATGAAAAATTCTATTCTCTCTATGACGTCAATATTACGACGGGCTTGTTTTTTTTTTATTGTTTCTTTTTTTTTTCTAGCCAGGAAGTACTAACACGATCCTTAAGGCCGATGCAGACCTTATCCCCTTAGGTCGTTTACAGGGTTACTTGGGCCCTCTAATCTCCAAACGCCGCACACCAAAAATCCAGAAGCAATATGCTGAGATCGGTGGCGGCTCGCCCATTCGTAAATGGTCCGAGTATCAGGCTGAGGAGATGTGCAAGCTTTTGGACAAGATGTCGCCTGAGACGGCGCCACACAAGCCATACGTTGCGTTTCGATATGCGGCTCCTTTGACTGAGGAGATGTACCAGAGACTGTTCGACGATGGATTCGGCAAGGGCCGTGGAGGCCGCGCCGTTGCTTTTACGCAGTATCCTCAGTACTCGTGCTCTACCACCGGCAGTAGCTTGAACGAGCTATGGAAGTGGCGGCAGCGACTGGAGGGTAAAGACGCTGATGGTAACCCCGTAAGCACTAAAGGTTCTATTCAGTGGAGTGTCATTGACCGGTGGCCGGCTCACTCGGGCTTAGTCGAGGCGTTTGCCCAGAACATCGAGCAGAAGCTTCTCGAGTACCCCGAGGAGAGACGGAAGGACGTTGTCATCTTGTTTTCGGCCCACAGTCTACCCATGACAGTCGTTAACAGAGGCGACCCATACCCCGCTGAAGTCGCTGCGACGGTCTACGCTGTGATGCAGCGCCTTAAGTTCTCAAACCCTTACCGTTTGTGCTGGCAGTCCCAAGTCGGCCCGCAGCCATGGCTTGGTCCCCAAACTGCGATGTCCGTTGAAGAATATTGTAAACGCGGTCAGACAGACCTTGCTCTAGTGCCAATTGCATTCACATCTGATCATATCGAAACTCTGTTCGAGCTAGACAAAGAGGTTATCGGAGAATCAGGCCACGAGGACACGGTCAAGAGAGTAGAGTCTCTGAATGGAAGCCCGGTGTTCATCAAGGCTTTGGCTGATATTGCGCTGGAGCATCTACAGCATGGATCCTCGACTTCTTCACAACTACAGATGAGATGCCCTGGCTGCACGAGTCTCAAGTGTGCAGAGTCGAAGAAATTCTACCAGGCCCAACAAACTTTACTTGCATAATTAGACAATATGGCTGTGCCGAGTTTCACGGCAGACGACAACCAGGAAGAGCCTATGGGAAAACTTTTAGGCAAAGGCAAAAGGCAAAAACTTTTTAAGAAATCTTAGAAACCTAGACACGACAAAAGGCACGTGGACCCAGAAGATAAATATCAAAAAGTGAAGTAAGAGTTACAATGAGCTTCTACATTTAGCTATAAAAAAAACCCACTTGAAAACTATACAGAATTGGTGTAGCCATGTCTGTGGAATTCCTCGTGTTGTAGAAAGTCGTAGCACATTTGCCAAATTCTTGATCAAGGAAGTTATAGATATCAATCTTGAGACTTCTAGTGGCTACACTGCTCTTAATTTGGCTTGCCGAGAAGGCCATTTTGATATTGCTGGGCTCTTAGACACCAATAATTAGACTACTGATAGCAACCCTGTTTTATAGTGCGTATACCCCAATACTATAATACTATAGCTCCTGGACATAGACTCTAAATATAAGATGACTAAAGAATTCATGCAAGCGTATATGAGGAAATAGAACAAAGTAATGGAGATAAAAAACTGAAAAAGTAGCTTACAATCATGAAGACACAAATAGCTCAAATACATTTCAAGTTATAGACAAAAGAGATAACTAAAGACTTTCAGAAATAGCAAAAGTTTTGAATCGATTTCTTATTTTCTCTTTTGGACTCAGTATTAAGAATTGAACTGTCATGTACATAGTATGTAATACAGTGCAAATAACAAGCCACACTGTCGCGACACCGCGTTAATTGAATTTATACATCAACGCGTCGTGCCGAAATCGTGACTTTTATATCAATCCAACCGGCTCATAGCCTCCAAACAAATTCTTAGCTGCCTTACTAAATTCAAATCTGGGCTAGTGCTGATTTCTATTTGCTATCAATTTCTTTATCTACATCAGACGCCACAATGGGAGGCTCATCGCCAATTGTTTATCCCAGCAGTCCTGCCTCTCCAGGGCGCATGAAGAGAGCCCGCGATGACGATGATAATATGCTCCGTGCTCCAGCTGCAGGACGGGCAACTGCCGGCGGCTTCATGATCGACGATGATTCCGACTCCGGCTCCGACACCAAAATGAACTACGAGCCTCTCCCCAAAAAGCGCATGCTTGATTTGCCGTCCTCATCCAAAACATCCAATAGCCCCGCCATCGATATATCGGGCACACCAAACCATGTCTTGCCGATTCGGATGCCGCTCGATCAGGACGCCTTAGCTTCCGCAAGCCAAGAAACCGACGTATCAAGCCCTATATCTTCGACGACGAGCCCCACGTTCCCATATTCGAAGCCTCTCTTTTCCAAGATAGCTTCAGGACATTCAACCTAAAACTGTGCAATGGACGTAGCGGCGTTATCCGTCAACGGCAACGCACAGCTCCAGTTTCATATGAAGAGTTGGTTGTAGCTCGGTCAAAAACGAAGACTGGCCGAGCTGTGAAGAGCTACTATGGCATCAATATCCATGAACTTGTACAAAACGCACGATCAGAGCTTGCGGCCCAGGAAACGCTAGCCCAGCAAGAGCGTGAAAAGAACGAGGCACGGCTGCGTAGTATGGACAGCATACTGGTAGAATCGGTAGAAGCCATCGCCAAGCCGATATCGAACAAGCCCAAGAAACACTCCTTGTGGTCCGAGAAATACAGGGCGAGAAAGTTCGTCGATCTATGCGGCGACGACACTACAAACAGAAATGTACTTCGGTGGCTCAAGGGCTGGGATCCGGTAGTGTTTCCAGGCTCTGTGCGCCCTAAGCCCATCAAGCGTGGCGACCAAAAAGAGCCTGAAGAAGAGAAGCAAATCCGACGTATTCTCATGCTTACGGGCCCTCCCGGTCTTGGCAAGACAACTCTGGCTCATGTGTGTGCCCGACAAGCAGGCTACGAAGTCCTTGAGATCAATGCCTCAGATGACCGAAGCAAAGACGTCGTCAAGGGCCGAATCCGCACCAGTCTAGGAACCGAAACGGTCAAAACAGTGGCTAACTCAAAGACTGGCGACGGAAAGCCGAAGATTGCCCGGCCACTGTGTGTCGTGGTTGACGAAGTCGACGGCGTAACATCAGGCTCTGGCGCCGGCGGTGATGGAGGCTTTATTCGAGCCTTGTTGGACTTGATGCTGCTTGACCAAAAGAACTCTAAGAACAACCAGTCATCGTCGTATGCCAAGAAGAACAAGAAGGGCGATGATTTCCGACAGATGCGGCCGCTAATTTTGATCTGCAACGATGTGTATCACCCTTCACTCCGGCCACTGCGCCAGTCAAGCATGGCCGAGGTAATCCATGTTGGAAAGCCCACAGTTGACCTCGTCGTAAACCGCTTACAGCTAGTCTTTTCCAAGGAAGGCATATCCTGTGAGCGTGATGCGGCCCGCAAGCTGTGCGAAGCTGCCTGGGGTATGGCCAGTGGCATTGAGGCTAGACGTGGTGTTGAGAGCGCCATCGAGGGTGATCTGAGAGGTGTCATGGTGATGAGCCAATGGGTAGCTACTCGCTTTATGGCACAGGCCCTCGGTGAAGGAAACAAGACACTGTCACGTATATGGTTAGAGAAGAACGTCCTCAAGGAAATCACGAACGGTAGTGGCGGTGGTCGTAATACCGGCCGAGGAAGTGCCCGGGATATCGTCACCCGTGTCTTCCAAGAAGGTGCCGGCTTCCCCAAGCCCGCAATTGGAGCTACCGACTCCAAGCTAATAGCACACGAGCTACCAAAGTCACAACTAGGCTTTGCCGAGTTCCACAAGAAGCATGGCATCCAACAACTACAGCACATGATCGACGCCAGCGGCGACATCGACCGTATCATGAGTGACATCTTCACCGAGTATCCCACGCGCGAATACACCGACGATTGCTATCTAAGCAAGCCCAACGAAGCGTACGAGTGGATGGACTTCCTCGATAAATGCTCCTCGCAACTATTCAAAGAACAGGATTGGGAGCTCATGCCATACCTCAGCCAGCCCATCATAGCCTGCCACTCTCTCTTTGCCGCGCCCATTCGCCAAGCCGCTATGAACTACGCCCGCCGGAACGACCGTGAAAAGGACGAGGATGAAGACCAGGTTGTGTCTGCCTTTAGCGGGCCACGCGCGGCGTTTTTAGCTAACGAAGCTGAGAAGCAGAACCGTTCCATCCTACAGGCTGTCCAGGCAGATCTTCCTCCACGGCTTCTAAGAACGTTCCGGAGCCCCGATGATATTGCAACAGAGTTCTTGCCGTACTTCATGCGTCTGATCTCTCCAGACGTCAAGCCGGTCATCATCAATGGCGCGGGAGATCAGCGTAGTATGGCTAGTGTGCGCAAGGAGAGTGAGAAGCAGATGGTCAAACGCGCGGCCAATGCTCTTGCGGATGTTGGTATCAAGTTGCAAAAGGGCAAGATTGATAGCGGCGATATGAGAGCGTCACAATGGGTGTACCGTCTAGAACCGTGAGTCTTTCCTTTCACTCTACCCCCATCATTCTTTACTTCATTTGTAGTTTGTTCTTTCTTACTGACACTCGTCTTTTTAGTGATCTTGACGAACTAGCCGTCTATCAGACTCTTATCGACAGGTCGTCTGGATCTCAGGTGCCCACGCGCTACGCCGTACGTCAAGTGCTCGAACAGGAACTTCACAAGGAGTTACGCACACGAGAAACCACTGCCCGATTAGCACGATACAATGCCGGTGGTGACGACGATTACGTCATGGACGGCGAAGTATTATCCACCAGCAAAGCACAGCAGAAACCAGTTAACCAAGCCCATGGGTTTGCGGCGTCGGTCAAAGTCAAAAAGGACTTCTTCGGCAGAGTTATCGTAGAAGCACCACGTCCAGAAGGCGAAGAGGGACAGCGTGAAGAAGATGTAAACAAGGTTAATGTATGGATTAGATTCCACGAAGGTCTTAATAATGCGGTTCGAAAGCCGGTCTCTGTGGCAGAGTTTATGAGAGGTCTTTGAAAAAAAAGGAGTGGAAAATAAGGTCAGAGGATATTATTTTTGCATTCTACATAGAATATCATTGCTTTCTTGTTCTTATGAGCTCATGAATTATTACTATTAGTATTTTTTTTCACATATACACACATATATAGGGAAAAGATATATAATACACTTTGCACATTATATTAAGTAATTAGGGATATCTGATGTGAGATGCCCAAGAACACTTCTTGATATACATTTTTATGAAACAGAAGAAGGATATAGAAAATGATAGTTAAATCACAAATATATAAGAGAGTGAAGAAAAAAGGTAGAAAAAGGTTGAATATGCTGAGATGGGATATATCATCACGATAAATCCGTGACGATATTTATAGTTTTAGATTTTTTTTTTGTTTGCTTTTTAGGGTCTGGTTATTCCGGATGTTTATTACTCCTTTGCTAACGCCCTAGAAGTTCTCTTCTTCTTCAATTTCAACGCCTTATCCGACTCCATCTCATCTTTCGAGTCATCATCACTGACCAACACGCTCTCTCTAGCCAACGGTGATGGTGTATCTGGTAAGCCTGGCTTCTTACGGCCAGCCGAACCCAAAGGACTTCCGACCACACCAGCAATGCCCGTAGCACTCGATACGGAAAGTCGTTTACTCCGACGTTTCTCGGAAGATATACTACCGCGGCGATGCTTTTCTATCAACAAGCCGTCGTCGCCGGGAGAAGGCGAGGCCGAGTCTCGTGTGGGCGTGAGACTACGTGTTGAACTCACACTTCCGCGACGGATACTACGGCTGCGGTGATGTTGTGGACCTTTGAGACCGCTAGTATGATGTTGTTGTTGGTTTTGGTGGTGGGACTGAGAGTGCGCGAGACGTGCGAAGTGTCGCTCAGTTTGCGCATGATGCCATGGTAACCACCACAAGATTCCCCAGCGGGTTTTGGCGTATAGTTTGTTCCGAGTCCGTAGTTTGGCTCGGATAAGCGCACGGCGCTCATTCTCCTTGTGCCAGTATTCAGACCGGTATATCTCCCAGTTCTCGCGAAAGTTGGGAGAGAACGGCTTGGCGTGTAGTAGCAACTTGACAAAGTCACCACCAGGCGCCAGATCTTCTTCGTGACTCCGTTCTTCGGCGCCGTTCGCTGTCGATATAGGCCCGCCGACATGGTGAACGGCTGGGTGTGCCTCGACGAGGTTGAGTTCTTTCTCAACCTCACGCAAGATGTAGTCGTCGACAAATCGATATGATGAGCTGGCTGTGTGCGAGAATAGCCCATATGTTAGGAAGAAAGCAATTGTCGAGCCCATTTCAGCCCACCATGGGCGCTTGATAACAACTAACTTGCAGTTGAATACTCGAAGGCCGCGATTCGACACATTGAACCAACGGCGCGGCCAGCGGATGCCGCGATCCCAGATTCCAGTCACCCATACTAAAATCGATGTGATGACTCCGCCCATGAAGCACACCTTCTCTACGGCCTCGACACCCCAGTAGACAGAGCCACCAAGACCAATGCCGTCCTCACGCGGAGCAAAGAACAGGGCATACCCGAAGCCTACTATCCAACCTGACAGCAGCAGGAGAAAGAAGGCATGGTGTCGTCGCCGAGCACGTAGCTCTAGATATTGTGCTCGTAGAGAAGCCTCGAGTATAAGTAGGTTGAGATATATCATGGACGGCGAGCTCGGCGTATGGCTGAGAGGATCCCATGGCTTGTTGGGGCCGCCAATGGACGAGGACAGAATGGGCGTCGTGCCGCTTACAGACTTGATGTTCACTTGGGTCTGTGGCGCGCCCTTGACTATGGAATCAAGGTCGTCAGCCATGTCGACTAGCTAAAGGAATCCAAAGATTGGAGTGGTAGTATTGCGATTGTGGGCGTATTATAGACGAATAGCGAACGAAAAGAGAAGCGCTTCGGAGAATACGGGGGTATCGTTGGCTCGCTCGAGGGGTCGGTTGTGTAGCGTACATCGACGATAGATCGGACAAGGTGTTTGAGGTTAACCAAGAGAGCTCTCCACGGTTGGCTAGCCTAAGGAACAAGACATATATGTGTATGTATGTGAGCTACTGAGTAGGTATAGCTTGCGGACCGGGTCTTTCAAGGTGCACAGTATGTAGCAAGCGCAGACGGACAGAGTGTTGAGGCGGGGCTAGTCGAGGGAGTTCGTGATCCGGCCTGGCAGAGACGCTTTCTTTTTCCCTTGTCAAGAGATAGAGTGGCGTATCTTAGGACTGCCGGACTCCTTGAGTCGTTTCAATACCAGCCGTAGGAGTCTTTGTTGTAGCAAGCAGTTGTTCGCTCGACATGTGTCTCTTGCGCGTTATTTGTCTTTTCCTCGGGCTATATTTCTCTCTCTATGTCCCAGCCGAGGATAGTCGAGAGGGAAGCAGGCTAGAAAAGAGAGAAGCCTTGTGTGATTTTGTCGGGAAGCGTCGGCGTACCGATTCGTCGGATAGCTTCTACCGGGCAGAAAATAGCAATAGAAAAAACAACGATATATCGGCAGGTCGCAAACCACAATCAGAAATCAGAAAATTGGTAAGAATTCTGTTGTGCGCAAGCTGGCTAGGCGGAGCCTCAGCCTCTATGTTTGGTTGGCTGGCTTTAGCTAAGTTAGTTGGTTGGTTTTAGTTGTGACGAAATGAGTGTTTTTAGCTTCTGAAAGAATAGGTTATAGGCACAGCCTAAAGTGCACTGGCTGATTAGACTATTTAGTTGAGTGAACCAAGTCCACAAGGCGGCACAACGTCATTGACCTTAGTCAACTGGCTGCTTTTAATTCAAGCAGGGTTTAGAGCCGTTTTAGCTTGCATTGGAACTTTAGGGTTTCTTCAAGTTTAGTTTGGCTCTTAGCCCACCCAGTAGACAGCGCCACTCTTCTACGGAAGGCTGTGTGTGGCGCAACACAGAACTTCTCCTCTCGTCTTCGATTCAGCCACAGCCAGCTTCAATCGAGCCAGCCGTCTAAAATAAAACCAAAAACAAAGACAGAGTACAGAACGCAACGCTAATCCCAGCGCATCGGCCTACCCAAGCCAACTTCGCACCACTCTGTTCATTTAGATTTTTCTCATGTTGACCGGCCAGCTGGCTTAAGCCTAGACTTGCCAGACCATCGACTTCATTTTCCATCGCCTGAGCCAGGCACTAAAGGCAGCCCATTTTTGCCATCTTCACCAACAAGATCTGCTCACTTTTTGACTTGGACTGATGTTCGGAAAGTCTAATAGCCGGCCAGGGGTTTCTTGTTTATTCGTTCTATCGATTCCTTGTTCCTTTTTCTGGCCTTCATTGTGTCCTTTTCTCGCCGATTGATTAGATCTACTAGTGGAGCAGCTTTATAAAGCTCCCTAGAAGCACTGGCTGGTCTCTTGTCACTCCACTACCATTCACATCTTCTTCTTGTCTGCTGTTGAGAGTAGAGTCACTTGTCGCATTGGCCTGTAACTGCACTTATTTATTTACTTTCCCTTTCTTTCCCTCTTCCATTGTTCACTGACTTGCTCACTCACCCTCTCTTCCATTCACTCAACCACCGCAATGGAACACCTCCAACACATTCAAGACAGCTTGGTGTCTTTCAAGCACGCCACCAATGACTTTCTCACGTGGTCGCTTACACCTTCACATGAGCTTCTCATCATCGCCTCGCTCATCGTGCTGCTGATACCCATCATCCTGCACTACATTGTCGTCAAGGCCACGCCATACACCAACCTGCCCTCCATCGTATTGGTTGGCCCCTGCAATGCCGGCAAGACTGCTCTACTGACTCTATTCGAGAACAACAAGGCTGCTGCCGAGACGCACACCTCCCTGGTGTCTACTTCTGTCGAATTTACTGCGTCGACCAAGTCTTCGGCCCGCGAAAACCATCTCCACAAAGACGATGTTTCCGGCCAGCACACCAAGTTCCTCATTATCGACACTCCCGGCCATCCCAAGCTCCGTGCTGTCGCCGGTGATCAGATGATCTCACTGAACCCCAAGAAGACATCCGACGCCGAGAGCACCGTCAAGGGCATGGTCTTCATAGTCGATGCCGCCGGTCTAAGCGAGCCGGAGATCCTAGGTCCGACTGCCGAGTATCTCTACGAGATTCTCATCCTGCTCCAACAGCGCGCTTCATCTTCTAGAACCTCGCGTCCCCCTCCGGCTATTCCCGTTATGATTGCTGCCAACAAAATGGACCTCTTCACTGCTATTCCTGCCGCCGTGGTCAAGACCCAGCTTGAGACCGAATTGTCTCGTATCCGTGCGTCACGGAGCAAGGGTCTAGTCGATTCGGGTGCCGATACCACCGGCATCAACTCCGAGGAGCAAGATTCTTGGTTGGGAGCTTACGGCAAGAACAATGAAAAGTTCACTTTCAAGCAGATGCTCCAGTTCGATATCGATATCGAGGTCATCGGCGGTAATGTTATCGGTAATGGCCCTGGCGTCAACAAGTGGTGGCACTGGATGGTTTCTCGTATCTAAACAACAGAAAGATACATTTGTTGTTCCTTATATCGATCGATAGAGGAGGAGCTAAGTCAATTCTTTTTATTCCTATTTTTCCATTATCTCATCTTTTTTTCTCGCGGACATTCACATCATCATGATATCTAGATGTCTTTTTTTCTTCTTTTTTTTCTTTTTTTCTTTTTTCATAAAGGGGTTTATTTCTGCCGTACTTTTTTTTCTTTGCTTCAATCTTGTCGTTTATTTATCTTATAACCGTTATTTTTAATATTATGCTATTTAGTATCTTGTGCTAGATTCATGGCTGCTGGACAAGAGAAATCATAGAGCAATAAGACTAATCTCATCATAGATATTCGCGGTCGTTTTCAACGAACTTTACATGCCAACAACTCTTCTTTATATGCATTCTCATCACTATCTCATGTCCTGCGGAAGATGAATAAATGTTGATATAAGTATATGTTTATATGTATTTGTATGAATATGTAATTATACAAGCGAGTTCTGTTTTGCCTCAAGCTATAAAGCCTATTTTCCAACCAACGTTATCGTCATAATATAGAAATCATTTTGCTTGGTACACGCCATAATGTACCACGTGTGAATCGTCGCCAAAACCAGGAATGTTCCATTTAGTCTTTGACACAAAATCGAGTTCGACGCGCCATCTAGTCAGAGTTCGTTCCCCTACGATATCCCACAACAACTGGAAGCTTTCCAGATTATGCAGAAAGGCGCGTGATTCTTCAGATGCCGACGGCATGGAAAAGGACACTGACGATGCAAGGGAGGACGTATCAGAAAAGGGGGCAACCTCTGAATCAAATGTAGATACAGAAAGTGATGAAGAGGATTTTGGTCTGATTATCGATTGTTCCAGCTTGTTTTCGTTGTAGTTGGGTTCGTCGGCGTAGGGAGTTGCTGTTCGTCTGCCGATTTGTCGGCCGTATATCATTGCATTCTGTGCATCTGGATTTAACATGGTGACAAGACGCACGGCGATCTCAACCTGTTGATTCCATGAAAACATGTGCCAGAAGTTAGAGGCGTGGATTATGGAGGCTTTTCCGGCTAGAAGCTTTGTTCCGGGATCACAGTCATCCAGCATATTGGCGATGATGAACCTGGAGCCCATGCCTATACATCGGCTCCCGAAGACTGTAACTGGTGGCACTTCGTCTCGATCTTGGAAGAGGTCTAGGCCTAGATCGATCATAGTAGCGTTGTTGTCGGTTCCGAGAATCCGCGATGGTGAAACGCCGTCGTTGATGAGCTGTCGTATTGCTTGGCCCATGCCACAGCCCAAGTCTAATAGTAAATCCCGAGAAAACACGGACTTGAGACGACCGAGAGCTAACATGTACCGGGGGTCGGTAGGTGGTATATTATAGAGAAAGCGCCATCTACCGATGCATGGTGTTCTGATGCTTTCCCATGCTTTGGTTCTCTGTGTTGGAGAGATAGTTAGACAGGATGTACTGATATGATACATAAGCTATCATGAGTCTACCAAGGAGTTGGTGTATAGCATTCACAGTGTTGCACGTGTTGCACTACGTTCGATATTTCTTTCTAGAAGGAATCCCTCCGATATGAATATCAAACAGGTTCCAGATTCACAGCTAGCCAGTCTCTAGAATTGGTATGTGTCTTGAAAGAACAAGAAAACAAACAACAGAATCGCTGGCTAGGTTGTGACGTGATATCATGCAGATATGTCTCGCATAACTACAAAACGCAGTACAGCTTGAAACTGTGCAGTGATATATGGAATAATGTTATATGATAGGAGAAAGAGAGGACAAGAATACTTACTATTAAATATAAATGAGTACGGAGATCATCGCCTTCAAGTTTTGTGTAGTTTCCAAGGAGATCGATCATTGGCTCGATATCTTCTGGAAGCTCTTCTTGGTAGATGAGCCGCCACATATCTAGTACGTCCATGGCTAGAGCTAGGCGATCGTATACTCGATGTGCTGTGTTTATAGCTGGACGCAAGTAGGCTAGTTTTCGAATAGATTAAGATAGAGACAGTCGTAGGGTATTCCATATGAATAAATTTAGCCAAATCTATGGTACATTGAAAGCCGGAACACTGATAGGCGTATGCTGCTATATAAGGCAGCTAAGAAGATTATGAATATACAGCGCAGGTGATATATTAAATCGGCCGGGTTTCGCCGATGATCAAGGTCGAATGAGAAAGATTAAGAAGGCAACGCAAAGAACGAAGAAGATATACTAGAAGAACCAGACGAAAGTGAAGGAAGAGCATCTATATAAGACGGTCAAATATGAGTTCTCAGGGGAGAACAGTTGAATATATAGTATAGTATGGATCAAAGAATCATCGCGGCCAAGTAAGTTGGGTAGCATCGACTAGTAAAGGTGTAGTAAATCCGGTAGTACTACACTTTGATTTTTTTCTTTTTTCTAGGTTTCGATTTATTTCTTTTTTCAACAAGCCAAGCCAGAGCACCGGCCAGCAAGAAAATTAAAATAAAAAGCAAAGATGGATAGGATGGCCACTCTGGCACGAAAGGGACGACTGCCACAGACCAGAAACAGAATAATCAGCCAGAAGAGCTAAGAGAAGAAGGGCGCAAGGGAAGAAAGAAAGAAGAAATAAAAATTTAAAAAAAAGAGCTTGAAACACCAAGAAAAGAAAAGAAGTTAATCAGCTTGTGTTAAGCAGCTTGACAGGCGGCTTTCGAGGGAACTTGCCAAGGCAATACAAAGAAGAAGTTGGTTGTTTTGTAGGCATTAAAAAGCAGCGATACCTTTTTTCTTTCTTTTTCCTTTCAGCATTCCCCGTCAAACTTGTCTAGTTACATCGCTCGTTGACTTATCCTACATGGCCCTAGTCAAGAAGAGAACGGCGGGCTTTCTTTTGCTAGGATGGAGGGATACGACCAGGGGCATCTTGAGGCTACTCTAGCTTTCTAGAGCTAGAGAGAGATGCTAGGCTAGCTAGCTAAAGCCAAACTAACCAAACTAACCACCTTGGGAGTGAAGCGAAAGAAGAGTGTTGTATTATCTCGTCTCTCGTCAACAGGCTATAATTTCCACGGCGGTAGGCAGTAAGCAACGCCAAGTCTGAGTAATGAGAATATTGGATTTTTCCATTGCTCAACTTTGAGAATAATAAACAGATAGACTAGATTCGTATGTACAATATCGTTGTATCGTCTACCAGGTTGTATTTTAGCCCAGTCCTTTGCATGGCTTTCGTTGCAATGGGCACCGTTTTTACCTTTGGTTGTATTATATCATTATAGTGGTATTATATGTGCGAAACCAAACAGCAAGAATCAAAGCCATGCCATATCGAGAAGCAAATCACATCTCAAAGAGGAAAAACTTCCAGCTTGAAACCCAGAAATCTGGACATGCAATAAAGCCTGGTTCAGATGGAATTCGCCCATGCTGCAGAAACATATGGGGATATCTGTATATGAAAGCACACTATATACAGATATGTATGTAGGCATAAAGAGTAGTGGGTATAGATATATATGTAGTTGTAATTAAAGGAATCTATATTCTAAAGGTGATTCACCTATATGAACATGGCAATTCAAATCATTGCTATCTATGGCCTGGTGGAAGTGTTATTATTGTCTCAGCCGACGAAAAAGAGATGAAGAAAGAGGATTGATCATCGATCATTATTATTCAGTGGTTGGGCTTTTGTTTTATTTTATCAAAGGCGTTGTTCCCTATTATTCATATATCCGTTCCTTCCACTAGAATTTCCGAGTATCTATCTATGTACATGTGTAGATAAGATATATGTATCTGTAGATAATATTCAGCTAGCCAAGATTGTACCTTATCGCACCATGTCGACGTCTAGTGTAGGCTGCCGTGCTCACCCTTTACAGGCCAAATGACAGTTGCAAATAGCAAAAATCCCCGAATAGACTGACATCTTGGCTAGAGACATCAATTTGAGTTTAGATAGCTTGACTGGATATCTCAACCACTCAAATCTTCACCCACAGCGTACGTATCCTTGTGGACGAAAAGCTTGGCACGTGGCAACTTTCGTCTAGATGCATGAAGCGACGAGAAGATCACCTCTTTTTTCTCTTTTTTTTTTTTCTTCTCTATTGCTGCAAGTTCAGCGCCCGGCCATCTTTATCGTCCACATGGCTCGAAGTTCCCGTGCGCAATGAACCTTTTTGGCGTTTAGGAGGCGTTTCCCAGCCACTTCTCCATGCTCCTCTACGTGGTATTTTTGAATGAAAATTAAGAAAATAAAAATATTTATTTAATCCAACAAGCCAAGCCTTGGGTCCGCTATATTGCGCAGCTCGAGCAGAAGCACATCAAAAATAGAGAGAACCGAGCTTGGATTTTTTTTTGGTTCTTGTTTCCTTTGTTAGAGCGGCAGGATTGTTGCCCAGTCCTTGACTTGACACTTCAACTACTTTTGTTCTTGATTGAAACGCTACATACAAACACAATAGTAAGAGAGAGCCTTGGCTTCTTCATGCCTTATGGCTTTTATAGCGGTAGGTTACATTTCTATATTGGTTGATCGGTTGTTAAGAGGATCGACCACCAAATTCTCCGGAGGCCGTGGATGCACTTCTAAAGTATCACGACTAGTCCTGATCCAGATTGCAAAATCTCTCTTCAACATGGAACAGTTCAGTTCAACATGAACATTGTTAGAATAATACGCCTAGATACTTAAACTCTCATAGTATGTATATTTGTACAACACAATCCCAGATTTCTATCAATTCGTTAACTTATACTAAGTCTATCACATATATCTCGTATACCCAAATAGTACAGGTAGTAAATGTACGTAATTATATACATACATACCTTCTTACATACACTTGCTGTCGGGTCAAGCTATTCTCTATCACTATAACTTAGGTGGCATTCAACTCACACTATCCAAGCACTATTAAGCACTCCCATGTTGAACTTGGGTAGCCCCGAGTTGTCTTATACGATCTAGTTCGCATCAGAATCCGTATTTAGATTGCTTTCCGGTATTCTTGGGTCATACAAACTTTCAGCATTGGCTAGAGCGAATCTAGTCTCGGCATCCTTCCTCTGTCTTTGAACAACGGAGAAATATGTCTAATCTGTTCCTTGGATGCCTAGTGCTAGTATCTAGCTAAAGTTGTACTAGTATAAATTCAAGCTTGTAGTGGGCCTCATACATAGCAAAATATCAGTACTTGTTTTCATTATATAAATAGCTGAATTAGTATCCGTCAAGATCCCGTAAGTTCCCATGGACTCCTTGCTTAACAATTTAGGATTTCATCCCATTTTAAGGGATAGAAAGTTCGTTCTGCCTTCGTTTGTTCACTAAAATGAGGAGGACAAGGGTGACAGAATTTGCAAAGGAAGATTAAGACAGGTGACGCCAGCTTCAATCTACAATAGAGTTGTATTCCGTTACATTTTACCGAGAATAAAGACAGGTTGTACTAGTAACTGTATATGTAGAAGAGAAAAATTTTCAAGTATCGAAATCCCGGTGTCGGTGTCGTAACGGAAAGTAATGAAAAGTATCATGACTAGCTAGGGTTCGGTGAAAGCTAACCCTCATATGGTTGTTACAACGATATATACTGTAACTAACAGTTTTATGGGCTAGTAGATTGAGTGATACAAAGCTAAAAATACATTTTTGCATGTGAAATATCGCTCTTTCATAATGAACAGGAACTCTGCAGTGAAATGTACTTGCACTTAGAATATGTAACTTATACCAGATAGTCTGTAATATAATAATATGCCAGCCCCAAATTCAAGTATGGATTACAACCATTTGTAACCGTAAAAGTCATAGATCTCCCAGCAAATATATAATTTCGCTTTCTATTACTACATGTTCTCAATCTTGGTGACGTCGCATAGTGTCATCGAGATAGTGCCAACAGACGGATGTGAATGATATCGTCTTACTAGAGAAAGAACCAAAACACGATAGTAGATAGTTAGAGGCATTGTGCCATCATGTGTTGCATTGTTGGAGAGCGTGTTGGGGTATCCTGAGAGGAAGAGGAGGAGGGTGACAAGAATGATATATCAGACAGGATCAGCACATAATGATATCATGTAAAAGTTACAAGAAATTTTGTTAGTAGGTTGGTGAATAATAGAGATCTGCATGGCTCATCACATGTATGTATATGAAATCCAAAACATACGAGTTGATATTGGATACATGATGCTTTGAAGCATATATCGTAAATAGCACCAACCGGATATCCGAAACGGGCAGGTACAGTAACACAGGGCAAGAGTCCGAGAATACCAACGAGGAAAGAGAGAGCGCCCACAGACTATTTATACTATAGGGTTGTGGGAAATGATTATCATGTGATAATGTAGAAAAACAGAAGGTGTAAACGCTGACGGGCGGCGGTGGTAGAGAGATAGATATCTTAGGGTTCAAATCTTGATCTCCAAAGTATATTTTGAATAGGCCGAAAACGTCTCGAGGGTAGTGCATCGTTTTCGGCTTTTGCTTCATCAAGGCTAAACAAGGCCTAGGCTCATCTATCCTAGCTACTGGATGGAGTTGGCTCTAGTTACAGCTACTATCACATCTTCTACGATTATTACTATGCGCAATTCGCACGCTCTTCTTCCCTAGTCTAGCAACTTGCCCCGACCGAATCGGGCCAGCCTCGCCATCACAAAGACATGTCAGATAATCATGTAACTGACTACATTAGTTGTATTAGTATGTATACTAGAACCCAGAGCAACACCTCCATCAAGCACTTGACCTCTTTGGGTTTGCCCCAGCCGCTTGTCCGGATGATTTGAACCGAGACAGATTTTCAGTATGTACTAATATAAAGCATATCTCTTCAATCAGTCGCAGTCTCTACATCTTCCATCTTCTTTACATCATCGCCGCCATACTCTTCTTCGCTCTTATCTTCCGTATTTTTTGGGCGTTCAAAAGGTAAATTTTCGTACTGTTTTCCAAGCCGTACATACATTGCATTTTGCTGCATGACTTGTTACAACCAAATCCTGCCATGGTCGCTAAGCGGCTATATTTACCTTGGACTACGTCATCGTCGCAAACAAAACATCTCCCTATCACAGAGCCCTATATCTATCTATTCAACCGACAAGCCAAGCGGCCCTTATCATCTCTGCCTATCATAACCCATAACCTCGGCGTTTACCCCAGATATTTGTCGTTGTCACCCGATATATTTCTATTCCCTGCCATACATTCAATCATTGTTCGCTAGTGCTGTGCCGGCACGAGAATGGTGAAGGTGACATGGGGCTGGATTGTATGTACTGCTACCGCCATCACAACGTCATCACTTAGCATGCGACAGTCTCTGGTACTTTCTGCGTCTGACTACATATATTCTGTCCGACCCCCCCACCCACAAGTTGACGGCATATAATAGCATCATCGTGCATCCTCGATTATTACTGATCCAGTTTTTTTTGCCCGTTGTTTGTGCTGTATCCGTTCAGACTACCAGCACCACAGGCAGTTCGGAAGCCTCATATATGCTCTTTTGGATCTGCTCGACTTTGCCACAGCCGATTGGATATATTCATTTGCGAATATGCAAGCCCGGCCCGTTGAAATAGCACCAAAAAGTCAAGGGTTGCGGCCGTGTTTTATGACGTTCTCGTTCGTGATAAGCGGCGGAGGCACATACATCATACATCATACATCCTTAATCTGGCCTGCATTTTCCTTTTTTTCCCCTTATTTTCAAAAAGTAAACGTGCTCGAGAGTCAGCTCCCCGATCCGCTGTTCATGCCGAGAAAACGTCACTGCACCTTCACATTGATGCCATCCCTAACTGTCTGGGTATTGCGGCGTAAACACCCTACAGTGCAGGCGAGCTAGCTATCCCATGAAAAGATGCAAATCCAAATCCAGAGTCAAACGTACCCCAAATGCCAACAACAATCCAAGTGCACAACTCTCATAGTGCGAGTTTCTAGTGTTGGTGGGGGTCAGCATCGATATATTCGACCCTGTCAACTACAACGCCGGCTTACACTGCTACCCTTTGAATCTCATTGGTAGGCCTCACTAACACTATTGTAATACAGCCTTTTTAGTTTATCCTTAGTTCTCCTTGCTATACTATCTGCCCTCGTAGACAGACTCAACGTCAGCCTTCAGTTTTTATCAATAGTCCTTTGTTTGATTTGATTTGATTATATTTATCGTCTACCTAAATCACTAAGATCATACGACGCCGGATTGAATACCGGACAGATATTTAACGTCCTCCGCTCGACAAACTCAATAGCTTTGTATGTGCGGGACGACATCGTCCCCTAGCCCCGAAGAACTAGTGGTCC
>RHLR01000338.1:0-24116 GCA_009806335.1 Davidsoniella australis | reverse complement strand
CCGATCGCCTTCTCTCAGTCCAACCCAATTGCGCACCTGAGCAATAGCAACGGCGGCGTCCCTGTCTCTGCTCCCATCACAAACCCCGGTGTCCGCCGCGCTCGTGGCTAGCCGACACCTCATCCCCCCCTAATGTCTTCTATTCCGCGCAAGGGGTCGTTTGCTGGCATCATCAGCATGTCGCCCACCGGCTCGCACCCCAACACACCCGGCCCCCGACTCTACTTGGGGCGTCCATCCTGCTTCTGCTGGCCTGGCGCGTCCCAGCACCTTCTCGTGGACTGGCGGTATCTGGAACAACCCGTCGGCCACTGCCTCCAACGTTAACACGACGACCACTGCTACTTCTACTGCTACTACTACTGCATCTAATACTACTACTTCTACATCCGCGTCGTCTGCTGCTAGCGTCACTACCGGCGGCCTGACCTCGGCCGATCGCAAAGACTCCTCGTCTCGCCTCGTCGACTCTTTGGGTTCGTCTGCCGCCAACTCTGTGTTCTATGCCGACCCTACCTCCGTTTCCCAGACCTCGCCTGCCCAGAATGGCTCGACTTCCTCTCCACACCACCAGTTCCCCTTCTCGATCCCGCTGCAACCAACACACAAGACCTACCGGTCACAGTCATACTCAGTTGGCCAGCTCGAGTCGGACTCGCCTATAGGCATGATGTCGGCCGGCGTCATTGGTGGCCGTACTCGCACCCACCACTCTGGTATCCCCCACCGCGCATCGCGTCCTAGCGTGCTCGGCGATCTAAACGAGGGCGGCCTCGGAAAGCTCAAAGAGGTCGACGACGACGATGACGACGACGTTGACAACCTTGACCCTATGCAATCCACGCCCCCGTCTTATCGCTCGGTCGATGCCAACAAGACCATTGAAAAGCTGGAGCGCGAGAACGCAATGCTTCGCCAGCAACAGCAGCAATACCAGAACGCTGCCGTCAACAGAGGTCGACTACGCACAACCTCGGCCTATGGCTCAAGTACAGTCTTCCGCCCCGACGACTCGGACTATGCCATTGACGAGCTTGACGAATCCTTTGACAACATGGACCTCATGGCCAAGAAGCCGCCCATGGGACGTCGTCTGAGTGAATACACTCTCCCATTGGCCCATCGCTCTGCTTTCTCCAGCGACACCCGCAAGATGGATACTATCAAGCAGCGCAGTGGCTGGCAAACTGCTCTGGGCTTTGGAAGCGTCGGCGAGATCTCACAGAGCCGTCGCCACTCCTTTGCCGAGGTTCCTATGCGCCAGACCTCCATCTCGTCAATGAATGACACCCACCCTCCCGCTATCGCCGAGCAGCAAGTCGTCATTCCCGACACCAGACCCGTGCAAGACTTCAACTACAACGGCTACGACAACGCTACCCAGGCCACGCCGTCTTATGCTGCCCAGCGCCGTAACAGCGTCACCACGCCAATGTCTCAGATACAGATACCGCAGGCTCCTCAAACATACTTCAACAATGGCATGATTTCGTCGCCGCCTCAAGCCATGTCGCAGCACAACGCCGGCTTCCCCAACGCCTACCCTAACGCTGCTTACAACGCCATGCACTCGCAATTCAACGGACGTCCTACTTCGCCGCACCACAACAACTTCCCGCTCTCGCAGCCCCGCCATAACCAGCTTCTTCACGTTGTCCTGTTCAAGTGCGCTCGCGCTGATGTATTCTACATACAGGAGGGCACTGGCCTGACGGTGAAGCCAGGTGATCTGGTTATCGTCGAAGCTGATCGTGGAACCGATCTCGGAACCGTTGCCAAGATCAACGTTGACTGGCAGACGGCCAAGGACTCCAAGGAGCACTATGCCGAGGAACATTATAAGTGGCTCATGATGTACTCGCAGAATGCCCAGTCTGCGCATGCACAGGATAGCTCTGCTGGCCTGGTCGGACCGGGAAGCGCTGTACAGCCTGGAACTATGGGTGGTATGGGACCTCCCGGTATGCACCACATGCAAGACCCGTCACCGAGCGAGTTGAAGCCGAAGCTTATCAAGCGTCTGGCCCAGAGCCACGAAGTCACTTCTCTTCGCGAGAAGGAAGGCAATGAAGCCAAGGCTAAGCGTGTTTGCATGCAAAAGGTCAAAGACCACGGCCTCAACATGGAGATTCTGGATGCCGAGTTCCAGATGGACTGGAAGAAGTTGACCTTTTACTACTTTGCGGATGCGTACATCAACTTTAACTCGCTTGTCACCGATCTGTTCAAGATCTACAAGACTCGTATCTGGATGTCTGCTATTAACCCCGCGTCGTTTGCTAGTCCTACACTGGGCCTCCAAGCTCCTAGCGGTATTGGACCTGGTGCTGTTGGCGTTAGTAGAACTGCTGCTGCAGCTGCCGCTTCTCAGCGTCGTCAGCCTCAGAATCAGACACAACCTCAGCACCAGATGCAGAACCAAATGCAGCTACAGCAACAGCAGCAACAACAACAACAAGTTCAGCAGCAGAATTACCAGCAGCAGCAGCAACAACAGCAGCAGGCTCAACAACATTACCATCAAGTTCAACAGCAGCAGCAGCAGCAACAGCATAATTCTCGTCATATGCCGCATAACAACTTTGGTGGTGTGATATCACCCATTATTCCACTGCCGTATCATCCCGTTGCAGTGGCTAATCCGCCGCAGAACGTGCAGTATATGGGATACATCAATGTGCCTCGCGGCGGTACTAGTCCGTATGGATCTGGACCTATGGCCAACCCACCGCCTTCTATGTCTAGTGTGGGTGCTTCTCTTCGGGAGGCACGGACTTAGATCGCTTCAGTTAGATTTAGCTACGGCTTCATCACTAGCAGATATATATTATTTCTTCATTTTTCCTTTCTTTTGGAAGATCATTATTTGAAGAAATAAAAAGCTGTGTGGTCAAAAATCAGTTTAGACTTATTAGTCTAGCTGACCATTTCACTGTATATGCAGTTTTCTTGATGATAACATAAGTTGACTCGTCTGCCAGCCTTTATGGATATATATATCCTATCCTTTTTGCTCTCATGCTGTCATTTTTATTTATATTCTTTTACTTTTTCATCTGTTTCCTCTTCTCCTTTCTCAGTTTTATTATATAAAGACGGCGGTAGACATGACTGAATGCTTCTCTGCATGATGACTTCACAGGGTGAGGAGTTGTTTGTTTTGTTGCAAACTGCACTTAGAGGCATATGAGTCCACTAGCTATATCTCTTAGAGGCGTACCTTTTTTTTTTCTCTCTTTTTCTCTTTATTTTATTTTTACGTTTGTTGATTCTCGGCCTTTTATTTCTCGTTTCGATTTTATTTCTTGTTTATTGGGATGTCATCCTATAACCAAATGCCTACTTAGACCTATAAAGGGCCAATAAAGATAGGAGAAGCAGAGACAACGAGATATACTATTCTTTTTTTTGTTCATTATCCTGAATTGGGCTTTGGTTGGATAGTCGTCCAATTTTGTGTATATCTCTTCCTTTCTATTTGTATTGTGTTATGCCATTATCATGTCATCACAAGCTAAATTATTCTTCTTCTCACATCCTATTTTACTTATCTAACTAACCTGCCCTAACTACTACAACATTTTCATCGATACCACTGGGATTTTATAGAGCTGCGGTAGACTTGATACCAGTATCCGTTTTCAAAGCGAACATGCTGGGGCTTTCTTATATAGCTAGAGGGGCTATGAGCATTCCCCAGTAAGAAGTTTGAGTAGAGTTTTTTTTTATTTCTTCTTATTTTTTTGAGTTTTTGATGTTTTTGATCTCTCTCCCCTCATACTCTAATATTTCGCGATCGCCTATTCATTCGTCTTTATATTTCCTTTACTTCTATTTCCCCTTTTTCTTTCCTTTTTTTCTACATAACTTATATTTATACTTCAATTCTGTCTTTTCCTTGTGTTTTTTCCCTTTCTTTTACTATTTTACTACACCTACAGATTTCCGTTTGATTTTGATATATTATCTGTTTTGCTGATTTGTTTTCACGTCCCTTCGAAAGATCTTACAATGAACTACGGGCTCCTTTTGGAAAAATAGACAATACAATGTTAAATATATATATATATACCTTGAGTCAATTCGCTTCCCCTGCAAATATTTTTCTTCATTGGTGATATCATTTTTGTCTCCATATAACCAAGTGACGTCGTGATATGTATAAGAGTTCTAAAGTGGTTATTTCCTAACATTGTCGCACAATATTTACACAATTATGTTCCTTCCTAATCTATCACGAAGACAAAATTAGTCTTCAAAACATGAAGGCCCTATCGAGTTTTCAAACGTGACCTTTCTCTTCTAGGTTTATCATTTTCTCTAAAACGAAAAGTTTTATTTGATCTCTTCTTGGTCGAATATACTGTCCCTCATTTGTTTTAAAAAAAAAGAAGATATATTCGGCCTGAATCTTAATTTCTGATCGACCATGGCGCCTCGCCAGAAACCGAAACGCAAAACAAGTGGTATGTTTCATCTTAAGACTATTTGAAGCCAATAGAAGTTAGAATTCCATCCGATTGATTCTCGATATTAATCTAGATGACATAATTGGGCCGCTGGGAGAAAGAACAAACAAAACTGACTATTGTTCGCTGCCTGTTTGCCTTGATTGCCAACAATGAAGCACTAGAGAAACTTCTCGAGAGTAACAAATTACCGGTTGCGTCTTCCTCTACTATCAGTGAGAAATCCACTGCTGACGTTTCTACAACTGCTATTGTGCCCGATAAACTGCAGACTGCGAGTCCTCCGCCATCAACATCTACTGCCCCACATCCGCCCTCTACCAATGAGACCATCGATCAGGGACTCGAAGAAGGAGCCGGTAACTATTCTACAAACGCTATACGCAATGATGACGCATTGGTATCTCCTCCCAAGTCCGCATCTCGTAGAACTCGAGTAAACGGAGTTGCTCATGCAAATCTTCATGATACCAGTGGCCAGACTAGCACCCATTTTTCGACGGTTGCTGGTCTAACAGACACAAACTTATTAAGTCTTTCACCTCAAAAGTTGTTGGAAGATGCTAGCAAAGCAGGCTTGAAACCCCCCGTTGCCCTGATGGCACGCATGAGTCCCAGGAAGTCAAATGGCCCGTCCATGAACTTCAACGAACTGAGCCCTGGAAAGCCTATAAAAAGCGGTGTTGGCAAGAAGAAACTGCTTATTCCAAAGGACGTAGATTCGTTCTTTTCGCCGCGTGCCGAAAACAAGTCATCTAAGGTAGTGCCCATGATGAGTGGTGCATTGATGGATGACATACTACCTGAATCTACTGACATTGCTACTACTACTCCGTTCATGGCATTGGGAGAAAGAGACAAGAATGAGAAAATGAACCCGCGTAAATCAAGCAACGTACTAAAACAGGGTCCCAAAGTCTACAAACCTATCTCCCCAGCGAAGAAGCCTGACAGCATTGAAACAAAACCTATTCGCGGAAGGCCGAGGACGAGAGGGACCAGGGCCAGACCCAGGAATAAGACTAGAACAGCAAAATCATTAGCTCCTGCTACAGCAAAGCTCAACAGCGTTTGGGATGTTCCGCCCAGTCCTAAGACAGTACAAAACACTGATTCTGTGAATCTTTCTAATGATCCCAAGTTGCCATCGACTAGTACAGTGAAGGCCAAGCCTGGACCACAAGTGAGACGTCAAAAGCCAAAACCGAAGCCTGCCGTTTTAGAGAGGCAATATCTACTGCCAACTATCCCTGACACGCAGTCGTCTCGCTATGGTCTTGCAAGATTGACCTCATCACTTTCAGAGGGAGCGGGCGAGCGGATTGAAAAAGAAACTATACCGGATTCACAGCCTCACTGTCAAATGCCTGATGCGGACCCGAAAAAGACCCTAGTCAACGACGAACCAATTGTTCTGTCAAGTGATACTGCGTCTTCAGATTCGATAGCTTCCGACAAAGATTCCGACGATGAATTCAAGCTCAGAAACAAGAAGAGTATGACCAAAACTTCTGCACCAACTAGAAGTTCGCTGCGGCTATCAACTACTGCCACTGATGGGGTACCTGCGCCAAAAGCTATGCATGTCAAACAAGCTAATCGGACAAAAGCTAAGCCCGATGATGGTTATAATCATGGTTCGCCTTCTAAGGATGGGACTTTTCCGTATCGAGTTCCTGAACAAACTAAATCATCACCGACTAAACGAGCTCCAATTCCTACAGAAATCTCTGTCATGTCTACGCCTCGAAAGAAATCACGACACGAGAATCTCAACAACATCGAAGAAGAGTTCGAGCATCTTACCTTTGCTAAAGAACCACCAGCAGCAACTCGTAAGTCCAATATATATCAACCCTCAGAAAAGACACAGACTCGAGGCACGAATACCAAGAGAAAAGTTACTCGAAAGCGAGCTCCCGGAAAGCAGAAGACCGTAAAAGCGCAGAACTCGAAATTAGAAATACTTACGCAGCTTCTAGGTGGTATGATGAGCGATGATGACAGTTCCAAGAATAAGAATGTTCAACCCCAAAAACGAAAAGCCACAAAGGCTTCGAAATCGGCATCGCGCCCGATGAAAAAGCAGAAGACGAATAAACTTGAGGATCCCGAGATGGCACAACTGTGAGTATCAATCGAAAAATGATGTTTACTTATTGAAGCCATTACTAATTTTAAACGGTTATAGAACGAACAGGTTGATATCGAAAGTTGAAAACGCACAATCAGCCAAGTCCAATCAGGATGTCGAGAAAAGCATGTGCAAAACCGAGGAGCTATCAAAGCAACGGAATAGTGCATTTGTCTCCAACTTAGAAAAAGAGAGTTTAAATTTGTACGTTTAAGTTACATGCTCTAACCAATTTTTATACAAGTACAACCCTAACATTTACTACAGGACTAGAAATATTCAAAAGGCATATGAAGTAGTATCAACACACCTCCAGAACTACACGAACATACTTGAGCCCGAAGTTTTCGATTTCGAAAAAGCAAAAGAACTACTAGCGTCGATAACGGAAGATACGAAAGCAGCAAATAGCATGTTTGTTGATCTTGAAGACGAGTTCGCCAAGTTCAAAATAACAGTTTCAGTTGAGCGTTGGGAATCAGATTGGGATGAGGTTGATGAAATGATCGACCTAGGTGAAACTATAGGACGCAAGATTGTTGATGCACATGTGATGGCCGAGACAGAGCCTGGGAAGGCCCACGAGCAGCTGATGGAAGGGCTGAATGACAATGAGAGACAGACTGCATCAATTTTGTTCCCTGACAGCCTAAAGGAATTACGCGATAGATCTTGGGGTCAGGTTATATGGGGTCTCTGTGAGAAACTGGAGACCATTGCCCGTATCACAGCGCAAACATAAGGCTATTGTTTAAATTCTTAATATTTTAATACATCGGTAGCACGTATTTATCGTTGTAGGACAAGTACTATTAATCGCCTTTGAAATCATCCATCACCGAAAATGAAGTGGGCCCATATTATCTTACATATTAGTTCTCGGTAACACTAAAATAAGCGGGGTACTCACCGAAGAGGAGATAAAAAATGCCCCACTATATCCACAACGGGCCCTAAGGTGCTAACTCATATACTGTAAGCGCCACACGAAGAACACAGAAAACCCACAAAACGCCACGCACCAAAGTTTTTTTTTTTTTTCAAATTTTGGTCCCCACTCCCGACATATCTGATATACTTTTTTTTTTCTCTAGCCGTTCCCCCCCTCCATATAATTCTATTTTCCTGTGTCAAACCAAAGGTCTCTATCTCCGACCCGCAGAATCAGGTATGTATATGAATTCTATTCTCTTCAAGTCTTAACGGTATTTTGATCGTAGGGATCAACGTGAGAGAAGAATCGAATCGAGATCGCCGAGTTATTCGAGTTTGTAATGGATCAATTCCGCTACTGAGAAAATGATGATGGGCTGAGGCTTCATACACCTTGGATCGAAAAAATTGCCGATGCTTTGTCTAGAATCTTAAATGAAGAGTTGTTTCGATATATTTCAGCAATCGCGGTTTCGAGATGCCTTATTTTTGTCGATTCAATAGCAACCGATTCTCCATCATTATATCTAGACTATACGCCAAACTCCAGCGAATCTCGAATCTTCTATTTTCTCACATCTCCTCATCATACCCAACTTGTCTGCTTTATTACAAATCACTAACGATTAATTCTTTGTTCAGTCAAAATGGGTGCCCTCAAGTACGTCGAAGAGCTTCAGAAGCGCAAGCAGTCGGACGTTGTCCGTTTCCTGCTCCGTGTTCGTTGCTGGGAAGTATGTTAAACCGAACTACACTCGATCCGATTCCTCTATACCTCATACCGTGATACCATATGTGGATGCTCTTGGGCTGTAATTCAAGCCGGCATGCGAACCATGTCGTTGGCTTATAAGGACGGACATCTATGCTCAGTTTAGTTCTCACTTTTTTTTTCCTATTGTAATTTTCTCTCTGAAATATCGAGTTGGAAATTAAAATAGACAATAGTTTGGATTATACTGAGCGACAGAGACGAAAATCTTTATAAACCGAGAGGACGATATGGGGAACTACCGGTTCTTTGATTACAATCACCCTTCATCCTTGCTATACACTCGTTGAACATTATGCTGAGAGTGCATCAATATAGCTCCGCCAACTGAACGTTATTCACCGCGCTTCGCGCCCCTCGCGCCCCGATAAGGCTCGCCGCCTAGGCTACAAGGCCAAGCAGGGCTACGTTATCTACCGCGTCCGTGTCCGTCGCGGTGGCCGCAAGAAGCCCGTCGCCAAGGGTGCCACCTTCGGTAAGTCTTTTTCATATTATCCTTCCTCTTCAAACCCCAAAAGCAGATGGCTAATATATCTTTCTTTCAACAGGCAAGCCCACCAACCACGGTGTTAACCAGCTAAAGTACCAGCGTTCTCTGCGTGCCACCGCTGAGGAGCGTGTCGGCCGCCGCTGCGCTAACCTGCGTGTCCTGAACTCCTACTGGATCAACCAGGACTCGACCTACAAGTACTTCGAGGTCATCCTGGTCGACCCCCAGCACAAGGCCATCCGCCAGGATGCCCGCATCAACTGGATCGCCAACCCCGTCCACAAGCACCGCGAGGCTCGTGGTCTTACCTCCACCGGCAAGCGCTCGCGTGGTCTCAACAAGGGTCACAAGTACAACAAGACCCGTGCCGGTCGCAGAAAGACCTGGAAGAGACACAACACCCTGTCCCTGTGGCGCTACCGGTAAATGCGCCGAGGACGATGCTTTGGCAGCAATTGGAATTGTACAAGTGGTACTATACTTCCATCTGCTGTCGATGCATCTGTTTCTCTCGCAGTGTCCATTGTGCCCTGTCGCTTACGCTTCTACTGCTACTTTCATGATTGTGACTACACACAAGGTTGCCTATGCCACTGTTGCCGGGAAGCTGGGGAAGTTTGTGGGATCATTAACAGGCCATGGCCATGGCTATGGGCTAGGAAGGGTTCTACTTTGCTGACGAAGGCTTTCTTGTCGATGATGTGGTTGTTGGATATAACCTCGAGTGCTAGGTTTTTAGTCATTGATTGTCTAGTAGTTAGGAAAAGAAGTGAGCCGGCTTTGGGTATGTCGGCCACGAAAACAAAAATAACAAAATGAAGAGAAAAGCAAAAACATAACCAACATACGAGAAAGACCCTTCACGCACTCACTAAAAAAGCGAGATTGAATTTTTTTTTCCATTTTTCCTGACGGAGTTTTCTTTTTATGGCATTGCACTCTGGAGTATCATACTCTACTCCGCCTTTATGTCGATGATTCTTTCTCGTCACTGTATTTTCTGCATTATATTATGCTCTATCTCTTTCGTTTTCTTTTGTTCAACCATTGCCATGACTTTGTCTTTTCCTTCTATTATCACACACAAAAGCACATGTGGGTATACTCTTTCTTTTTTATGTCTTTTTTTGGTGGGAAAAAACATATCTTTCTATATCACGGAAAATTCTCTGGTTCGTTTTGGAGTCAAACTGGGTTTTCTTTTATCGGGTAAACAATATTATTGTACACAACACTGCCAGAAAATTCGATTTTTAGTGATTAATGGTGACTTTTGTGTCATTGAAGAAAAGCATTCATGTTCATATGTATGTGCATACATATGAACTTACGGTAGCATTATTACTGTTTGAGCCTACAGTCGATATACTTTTACATACTGGGCGGTGATCGCGATTTTGTAATTTAGAAAATACTGTTTTCTAGCTGTCAGCTGGGCAACCGATTCTGCATTTCAGGCTCCAACCACGTAATCTTTTCGAAAAGCCTAACCACTTTGATCGGGCAAGTTGAAGGTGTTTCTTACTTAGCAGTACTTTCACACAGCCTCATCCAATTTTTTTTCAATTTCTTTTTTCTTATATCTTGTTTCCTTTCAATTTGATACTCAACATAGTATACACATCGTCTTCTACGCCCAAGAACTTCCTCCCCCTTTGCTCATTTTATACCTCCTATCATAGCTTACTTGAGATACGGATTATCTCACGATGGGGCCTCTAAAACGCCCTGCAAAAGACAGCTACGGGATCGGCTGGATTTGTGCCTTACCCCGAGAACTAACAGCCGCCAGACTTGTGCTTGATGAACAGTTTGAGTGCCCCGAGAACCAGTCCTCCGAAGGTCTGAACGGTTGTACCTATGGCCGTATTGGAGAACATAATATTGTATTGTCATGTTTACCATCGCCTGGTCAATCCCATGCAGCTGCGGTTGCTAGAAGCATGGCACAATCATTTCCTACATCTCTTCGCTTCATACTGTTGGTCGGAATTGGCGCTGGAATTCCCTCCAAACAACATGACATTCGGCTTGGGGATATTGTGGTTGGTAGGCCATCAGGCGTATTTGGTGGTGTTGTTCAATTTGATGTTGGCAAGCTGCTAAACGAAGGACATTTTCAACGACAAGGCCAGCTCAACAACCCCCCAAACACCTTACTGTCAGCATTGAACCTCTTCAAATCCACTCTAGACATTAAGGATCCTGTTTTTCCAGAATATATTGAGAAGGCGATATCGCATAGTAAAAGGACTAAGAGGAGTTTCAGAAAACCCGACCCAGAAAGCGATCGACTATTCCATCCACACCACATTCATCAAGATTCTCCAACTTGTGACTCTTGTCCTAAGGAATGGGAAGTAATAAGACCGGAACGCGAAGATGACGACCCACAAGTATACTATGGCATCATCGCATCTGGAAACTCTGTGATGCGAGATGCACTTCGTCGTGACCAATTGCAACAAGAGATTGGGGCTATGTGCGTTGAAATGGAGGCTGCAGGTATACTACAACAGTTCCCATGTCTGGTTATTCGTGGCATTTCAGATTATGCAGATAGTCATGGAAATGATGACTGGCATAGCTATGCTGCTCTTTCTGCTACCGCCTTTGCCAAAGAGCTTCTAGGATTCGTGCCTAAAACCGATATCAGTTCAATGATACCTGCCTCGAAGGCTATCGGTATGTTATAGTCACCTTAGATCAAGCCACTTGCACTAGATATCATATCCTAACATTTGTGTTGCTACAGAAAATCTAGGTGTCACCATCACTGAAAGCGCCGATCGAATCATGGAACAACGAGTCAACATGACCCAGGATGACGAATTGACAAAATGTCAACAGGATTTCAAAACCTCTTCCTACCAAAATCATAAAGATATAAATCCCGTGGCTGTGGAAGGAACGTGTGTTTGGGTTCTCAAAAATAGTAAATTCACTAGCTGGCTCAACAGCACCCACAACGACCTTCTCTGGATCTCCGCTGATCCGGGATGTGGGAAGTCAGTTTTGAGCAGGTTTCTGATTGACAAGCAATTTGTTGGAAATTCTTCACCTTTAGTTTGCTACTTTTTTTTCAAGGACAACAACGAGCAAAGCAATCTTGCCACAGCCCTTTGCGCAATTTTGCACCAGCTTTTCTGTCACCAACCAGATCTACGGAAACATGCCATAGGCCCTTGGAAACAAAACGGAAACAAACTCCAGCATGAAGTGATTACACTCTGGCAGATCTTAGTTGCAGCTGTTAGCGACAAGGGTTTCAAAAGCACATTCATTGTTATAGATGCCCTAGATGAGTGTGTCCAGAATGATCAATCTACCTTGATTCACCTAGCTACTGAGTGGTTCAAGAAGACCAAAGATTTGAGATGCCCATGTTGGTTGAAGATCCTGTTCACTAGTCGCCCCTACTGGAGTATATACGACAAGTTCAACCCCACGATCAACGAATTTCCTCAAATAAGCCTCCCTGCTGACGAAGAAGACGGTCTAATTCGACATGAGATCAATTTATTTGCTCGATTCCGCATCAGCGAGCTCAATATGACCAGGAATCATAGCGACAATATCGAACAAAAGCTCCTCAGTATGAAAAACCGTACCTATCTATGGCTCAACCTTGTCATAAATGAAATCGGGTCAATGTCAAAACTCTTTGGGTTTCAAATCGCCGATATAGATCTACTTCCTGTCACGGTGAATGATACCTATACGAAGATCCTCCAGCGTATTGAACCAGACAATCTACAGCAATCTATCCTTATTCTCCAAGTTGTTGTTGGCGCACAGCGTCCACTGAGTGTTGATGAACTGAGGTTTGCATTGAATTTGAGATTATACAGTTCTCCGTGTCTTGAAGATGCTGTGCCTGACTCTGATTCTATTGAGAAAAGGCTACGTGACTTATCTGGCCTCTTCATTTTCATCAGAGAGACTCGAATTCATCTCATCCACCAAACAGCCAAGGAGTTCTTATTGAAGACTTCTCTTAAGCTACACGGTCAACAACTCTCCTGCATCCCAACGGAGACTGCTGAGATTTTATCCGATATCTGCTCCAAATGCCTATCTCTGTCAGAAGTACAGATAGCATTGAAATCCGAGACAAATGGGCAACCTAGTAGTCTACAGTTCTACAACTATGCCAGGGATAATTGGTGTAGCCACGTCTGTGAGATTTCTAGTCGTTCCAACAAGAGGGGTGAATATGCTCGTCATTTAATTGAGCAGTTTCCTGATGTCGATTACAAAACTTCTAGTGGTTTGACGGCCCTCACGTACTCTTGCTCAACAGGTCATCTTGATGTCGCGAAGCTATTGATAGAGAAGGGAGCCAATGTCGATCATACCACCTTCGATGAGCAGACTGGTCTTATGTTAGCTTGCGAAAATGGTCATCTTGATATCGCCAAGCTATTGATAGAGAAGGGAGCTGATATGGATCATACCGATGATTATGGACGGACTGCTCTTATGTCAGCTCGCGGAAAAGGTCATCTTGATGTCGCGAAGCTATTGGTAGAGAATGGAGCTGATATCAATCATACCACTCCACTACTAATAGATCGGCTGCTAGTATCTATACATGAAGAACACATTAATAAGTAGCGAGTTAGAACACGCATCATACTATAGACAACGCTAGCATTCTCAATAATTATTTCTCAAGACAACAAGCTCCTCATATCCACAGGTTTACTTAATATGACCTTCAATGTGGTGAACGAACATCTTCCGACAATGCTTCAAGGAAAATCTCTAATAACGTAAAGATGGCGTACCGACATAAACCTCAGAGCATAACTCTAGAATCCTGTGTCTGTTCAAAGCTATCAAGAATAATCGCATGCAATGAACACAAAGCAAATAAATAAGTAGTATAAAAGTGATCATAGTTTAATGATATGGATATCTAGTATCTGGCCGAGCTTATTCTTAGTCATCTTCAATTTCAATCTGTGCATATCCATTCGCCATCGTTTCTTTGGGTACAATAGGCAACTATGAAGATAGGTCAAAACTGCTTGGGATATCATCATCATCATCATCATCCTGCATCTTGATATCGATATCGTCCTTTTTGATTGTGTCGTCCTCAATCTTGACATTGAAGTATTCGTCGTCTTCTCTCTTGACACGGTCACTACTCCATTTGCGGATGTTATTCTGTGTTTCCGCCGATACTGAGATGTATAGGACTGGCTTGGATACAACGTCGTATTCGGTTTTGAAGACGGGATCTGTCGAGCAATTGGCGTCTGGGAGAGTCTTGCTTGGCGACAACGAAGAGGATGAGGCAGCTGTGCGATATTGCAAGATATCATGTCTATAGTGACCTCCACGGCCACCGATTCCACCCTGGTATTGTACCGTACCTTCAAGCAAGCACATATCGTCCTTGCCTTTCTTTCCCTTCTCCCTATCGATAACACCTTTACTATTACGGTCATTACTATTCTTTGAAGAGTTACACGTAGAGATGCCGCTATTGCGAGACCTCCGGTAGTCTAAACGAGCGCCGGGTCGCTCGTTGTCAAACCAGTTGTGTTTGCGTCGAAGCGCTTGGAAGCGTGTGCGGACAGAGTTGCCGTTCGTACCGTAGCCTGTCGAGGCGCGGAGATGTTGCGCCATGACGTCCTAGTCCACAGATGGCATCTCTTTGAGTGAACAGAAAAAGGAACTTAAGCAGTGGTATTCCTGCTGGGTAAGATAGGGTGGCATGACTAGCGCTGGCGGTTCTCGATATCTAGTTTATGTTTGCCTCGTTTCTCGTGTGTAGCTTCTATCTGGTTGGTCTATTATCGGGAGTATCGGGCGTGAAGTCACAACGATAAGTCCTAGGTGGGCTCACAATTAAAGAGGAAAGAGAGATAAGTGAAAATGCCTGAAGTCAGATTTTGAAGCTGGGTCTTGCACCCCTGAATATAAATACATAATAGTACATGTGTGTAAGTTAGTCAAACAAGGCTCCCAAGCGAGACAAACAATAGCTGTCCTCCAATTGATATTCGTCTCGACTATCTAGGCTGGAAACAAGATCTATACAGCTGGTCAAGGGTGTGGGTTAGTACGGTAAAAGGCGTTTGAATCCAACCCAACAAACAGAGGCTACTTTTGGTCCATTGTTTTGCGGCTGAATATACATATGTGGTTGTATATTATATCGTGGCACTAACATAGCCTCTGTTGCTTAGTATTTGTGCTTCTTGTATTTCCTCTCCTAGGCCAAGGCTAATAAGCGAGCTTTGCACCATACTGGTTGGCGTTATGTTGTTAGGGTCTGTACTTCAGGTAGACGATAAATATAATCAAATCAGTTAGGGTCTGTACGGGATTTACAAGGTTCCTTCCAAGAAATCCGCCACTAGCCAGCCTAGATATCAGATATTGCTTTGCTGTTCTACAAGGCAACCAATGTTGAAGTAGAAGCTTCGAAAGATGGATATAATGTGTTGTTACAGTCGATTGACTCTGCTTTAAGTATCATGCAACTATCAAACTTTTGAAACCCCGAGCTAATGAAATGTAGCCTTATATTTCGCCCCTAGGAAGCCTTATTCCATTGTATTCGATACTCTAAGTGGGGTTGCTTCCATGTAGTCGACTTAGCTACTCAAAAACAAAGACCCCACCAAAAAGATAGCAAGTAGCTTTCTACATAGTAGACTAACATGTCTAGTTCCTTATAATTGCAGCTTTTTCCCCCTTCAACAAGATCAAAGAAGGGCAAAGGATAATGAAGAGTCTAGTTTCTGCTTCTTAACCAGGTCAACCCTATTAGTGAATTAGTCTCGACGTGTTC
Organism: Davidsoniella australis; assembly: GCA_009806335.1. NCBI lineage: Eukaryota > Fungi > Ascomycota > Sordariomycetes > Microascales > Ceratocystidaceae > Davidsoniella > Davidsoniella australis. The sequence goes on along the minus strand of RHLR01000338.1, from coordinate 8,507 downwards.
TATAAATATGGTGTGCCGAAATATGTGCGGATACACATGTATCCTCTCTGTTGCTTTGCTGCCCAATTGGGAAAAAAACAAGGCAACAATAAAGGCTAAACAGCCACCTAAGCCCAGCATAACAGTCTGCCAAATACAGAATTGTAACCGTCTTATGCCTACCGACCCAAAGGAAGGAGCTAGAAAGAAGCCTCACTTGGTTGAGATCACTGATATCCAACCAAACAAAAAAAACCAGACAAGGAAAAGGAAAACAAGGACAGGAAAAAAAAAGGGGAACGAAAGCGGCCTGCAGAGCGAGCCCAATGCTGCTGCAAGATAGAAAGTATGTAGTAGCAGAAAAAAAAAACAGATAGAAACAATGAGCTGTGCTAGCTACGGCATGAAGAGGGGGGTAGGATCAGGAGTAACCACTACGACTGTTGAGTGCAAGTAGCTACTACAATCGACTTGTACTAGTAACTCGGCAAGGCAAGGAAAACGAGACTCCCCCTCCGGTCTGCTAGCTACTACTTGGTAACCAAGCAGTATCGCAGCTACTAGAGTTGCAATAAGAGCAATGAAGGAAGGGGAAGAACAGCGAGTGTAACTCTACAGCTCTAGACTTCGTAGCTGTCCCTCGATCGAAGCTCTTGACAAGGCTTCCTTAAGCTTTCGTAAATCTGTATATATAAAGAAGAGATCCTCTTCCTCCTTCTCCTCGTTACTTTTCCCTTTTCCCTCTTCTTCTATCCATCACCACATCATTCTTCGATATCTCAATATATACCCGGCTTTGTGTCTCTGTTCTTAGTCTCTCCTGGTTAGACACTACAAGACTCCACAGCATACGCATCCACTCAACTATCCCGAATACACCCTTATTTAAGCTTCTATCCCGTCCTATCAGACCTCTTCTTCACTAAGCATATCTAAATCGCCTAAAACATGTCTGCTGCCAGTTCTCCCATCTTCATCACCAGCTTCGAGCAATTCGAGAAGCTCAAAACCAGCAACTCCCAACTTCTCATCCTATTCGACCTCGATGAACAAAACCCCCTCATCAAGCTGTAAGTTTCCGTTTTTTTGAGGTTTTTTTGTTGGGGGAGGGGGAAACTCCCCTGTCTCTTTTTCCATATCTTCTAAAGCCTATATAGGAATATATATCTAACATACTCTTCTCTCTGTAATATATAGTGTCTTGGAAAAATACCCTTCAGTCCCGTTTGCTTTCGTCAACCTCGAGGTTGGCAAGACCGACACCAGAAATATTTGGGGCCCATGTATGGTCAACGGCCAGACTGCCGTCGTCCTTCTACGTAACGGTGCCTGGTACAACAGCGATCGAGTCGTCAGTGCGAACGAGACCATGGCTGTCATCAGTGGCTGGTTCTAACTCTAGAGAAATCTAGAATAAAGCCCGTCTATCACATTACTATACACATATATACTCCTCTTTCGTCATTCATTGATTGTCAAGACTTGAATGACTGAAAGAGGGCACAAAAAATAGAGAGAGCCAAAATCAAATTCACAGAAAAGAAACAAAGCACGTTATGAATGTTCTTGGCTAAAGTCATACAAGGTATAGGTGTAGTCCGTAGGAACTTATATATGAGCTTGGTCACGTGTTTCTTTTCTTCCTAATATGTAGTTACTAAGTAACAACTTCCATATTACTTGTCTTAAATACAATTGTAAATAGCCAACTGCAATCACATCTTCACAACTTACAAATTTCACGTGATTAGTCATTGTATCACCTGTGATGGTAGGATGTACAACTAAATTATTGCACCAAGAACATATGAGTAGAGTGTTATAATATAAGTAAGGCAGTTAGTTAAGTCTTCCATAAGCAAGCCAAGATATAAAAAAACAAAATCAAATAAAAAATAAGGGTAAAAAAACAAGCAAGATGTGATGTGATAATAAAACAAGAATTCCCAAGAAAATAGCTCATGTTGAAGAGAGAAATGCTCCGGTATACAAAAAGCACAGCTTCTATGTTAGCCATTACTTTTCTCTCCTCAATCTCAGAGTAAAACAAAGATATAATAAACAAACAATTCCAGTAATACAATCAAACAATATATCCCAAACAAAAACTTGAACCATTCTTTTTTGATAACGTCCAACCAAAATCAAAATAAGAGATATCAAAAAATATATGAAAAGGAAAACAAAAAGAAACGTTGCAAGCGTATGAGGAAAACTGGATATTGAGGGATGAACAGTTCCCTCTTCTCTCTTCCTCGGGGCATAATTAAGAAAAAGAAAAAAAAAGACATGAAAGGAATAAGAAAACCCAGTTGAAACAAATAGAGAGACAGAGAAAACAAAAACGAAATGCTAGTCCTCAACGCCATAAAAAGAAAAAACAAAGAGAAAACCATGAACGAAGCCTATGAGAACTCCTTTCGTGTCAACGACTTGGGAACAAGATTCAAATGCCAGAGATTCGAACTCGATATATGTTCAGCCATGATGATATGATAGATAATATACGCAAAAATGGATGGAAGAGAATCAAGGCATGGAGGAAAAAGTAAAGAAAGTGGACAAGGAGTGGAGATGAGAGAGGAAGGGACGATCGATTGAAGAAATACTCCGAATCATATCTCTTCCAAAGTAGTTGGTCAGGTCTATATAGATAGATGAACAAATCCCTTATTTGAACAGGACAAAATCAGCGTTGAAACTGTTTGACAAACTCCCGTTCATGAGTTCATCACCATGACTCATGAACTGGTGATCAAGGAGGTCCAGTTCAGGCGTAGTAGAATCTATTGAGGTCAAAATTAGTATTTTCTTCGTCATTATTTCGGGTACCTAAACATCGACGGTACCCCACCCCATGAAGGAAAATAATAGACAGGAAAAGACTTACTCATCGCCATATGGTTGTTTGTCGTCATATCCAATGTAGAAAGCATCATAGGGCCCGTCAACGGCGTGTTGATGTGGCCATACGCAGTAGTATGGTTGCCAACATAAGATGCACCAGTGATGCCTCCAGAATTGTCTACATTGCCAGCGCCAGTGCTTCTAGACATAGCAGGGAAATCACTAATGGGCAAAATCTGATCAAACGGGCTATATGAAAGCATCTCACTCTTAGGTGTCAGCTGTGCCAACTCTCCAGTGGTGGACATGACCAACGGCGATGTATCCATAAAAGGCTGCGGCACTATACCAACACCACTCCATAACTGGCCGATAGCGAATTGCTGGTTCCGGTTATTCTGGAGAGTCTTCATGGCGTTTTGTTGTTGCTGATGAAGCTGTATCAACTGCTCATGAGGCGACGAGTATGCGTGCTGTCCATGTAGAGTGGAAGCAGCAATGTTGGGCATTGCCGGCGAGGCAGTGCACACGTTCGTCGGTAGAACAAAGGGGCGAGCTTCATTAGCTAACGAAAAGTCGGAGACAGAACGCTTCATCTGCAGGATTGCGTTCAGGTCGGGCTTCATGCCAACTTGAGCAGCATGGGCCCTTAGCTCGTTCTTAGAGTCAATGTTCCCGTGCAGAGGGGTATTGGGTACACTCATGGAGCCAACTTCAACCAATTTTGCTTTCACGGCTGGCGAGTTCCCAGGATACATAACACGAGGGCGTTTTGGAGGTCGAGTATTATGAGCAGCTGGACGTTGTTGCTTACTGCCTTCACTAGAATTGCGACGGTTGTCTTCGTTAAGGCTGTCTCTCAAACGGCAGAATCGCATACGTGCAGCATGGCCGCTCCGGGATGACGGTACTAGACCTGCTTCGGCAGCGACAGCATCCCAGTTAATCTAGAGATAAGACTAGCATGTTAGTGTCAAGTCGAAACTAGAAGCTAAGAAATCATCAAGATATCCATAGGGCATAATGGTATTGAACTTACGTTTCGGGTGTTGAATTGCTTGATGATTGCATAGAGCAAACGCACAGAAGCTTCGTCGAACTTAGGCATCTTGTGAAGTACGTTATGAATATGCGTAAATGTGTGAAACAGACAACAAGTATATTTCAAGGGAGCGTCGGGCACCTGATATATAGGAACACAGGATAGAAGAGGTATATATGGAGATATATATATATATGTGCAAGTGTTGAGCCCTAGGGAAGAATTTGTTTAGTATAAATAGCACACATCAAAGTGTGCAAGAAGTAGTTGTGAGGTAAGCAAGTATAAGTAGAACCCCACGGCGACAGACATGTACAAAAGGTCTCGGGCAACTATCTATAAGCGTAGCTCGGTAACGTTGGCAGAGGAGAGGCACATGCAACGCCATATATCAGAGTATTGGTGACCAGAACGGGCCAGAGCCTATTAGTGATCCAACCAATCAGGAGGTACTGATATATGTAAAGAAACGAGGCAATACTGATCGAAGGAAGCAGAACTTAGTAGCAGCCGAATGGGCCACAAAGATATATCCAGGACAAGGAAGATGGTACGATAGAAGAGGTAAGAAAGCAGGCAGATGGATAGAGAAACACAAGACACCAGATAGGCTGAATGGATGAACTATGTAGAGTCGCCCACAGCCCGAGAGAATGGCGATCACACCGGTTGCGTTGATATAGATTTCAAGGCCAGAAGCGATCCATGAACATGCGACGAGAATCAGGATGAGTAGATGCAGTTTCCTTATCGTGGTTCCTCCAGAGTCTGTCTTCGATCAGGATGTTTGGATGTTTGGGTACAGTAAACTTCGACAACAGTATCTTGGTGAGTGGAATAAGGGCAGGCTGGCAGCACGAGATCTCAACAACCTTCCTAGACGGCTCGGTACAGGTATCGATTAGTGGGTAGCGGAAGCGACTCGAAGGCTGATATGAATGATGAACTTGTATCGGATGGGTTTGCTCGATCTGGATGTTGCCTTTCGTCTAATTTTATCTGCGGGCTGTCGATGCTTTTATTGATGTCTCTGGTTTTTCTGGTCTCTGGATCTTTGAAAAGAAGTTTGAAAAAATATGGCAACCGGTAACTTTCTTCAGCAATATTCAAACGATGAGAGAATATAGAAGAAAGAGATTCGATATCTTGTTGAAGCAGAGGTAGATATTCAGTCTCATCATGTGCACCAACACCACCTAGCACAAGCCCAGCTCAACAGTTGCCGTCGAGCAAGCAAGCAGGGAGAGAAGTGTAGGCAGCAGGCAGGGATCAAGCCCGAAAAGCAGGAACAGAAGACCCAAGCCTGGTCCAGGTCAAAAAGAAAAGAAAAAAGAAAGACAATACACGCCAGGGGGGTATAAGTGCCAGCCAGCTCCCAGTCCGTACAGTCATAGTTGTGCTAAGCTACCCTTATTCTACGGCCAAGTGTGTAGCCCAGTGCTATGCCGGTTCACCACTCCACTTGTGTATTCGTTACCTTGTCTTCCCGATTAGGACAGCTCGGATTTGGCTCTACTACTTACTGCCTCGTCACAAGAAGAGTAGAGTCTAGGAGAGCAAAGTAGTGAAGATAGGGCTATAGTAAATACAACAGCCCCTCCAAATCCTTCCGCGTCATGTCTTCAGCGCTGCTTGCGTTTTTTCTTGCTTCGTTTCAATGCTCGTCGTGATATTCGCTCGCTCGTCGGTCTCTTTTTCTTGTATACAATACAGTCCCTGAGGCATAACCATACTTTGGTGTTCTCAGGCATGTAGATAATTTTTCGACTGGATCAGCAGCAATGGCGATGGTTTTGGCTCTGTCTTGCTTGTTCGTGCACAGTCATTCGAGAGACAAGTCAGATCATCGAATGGAAACCGGCACGACAGAGGCTGGGTTTGCTGGAATTTCGCTGGTGAAACTTTCAAGCCAGACGAGGCTACCAGCACATATCAGAGGGCCAGCTTCTCTTCTCATTGAGAAAGATCTTGTAGTTGAGTTTTCGTTTCTGAAAATGAGTCTGCATACTGTGCATAGAGAGGGCCCAGGACGACATGAGACTTCATGTCGTAGAAGTTCAGTGCTATAGAGCAAACCACCATCATTGGGCATATCGAGGCGAGATTCATCGTGTGCAATATTGCGGCGTAAAAAGGCTATGACACGCAGTTCAATCTGGCATGGTATTGGCAAATGCAATGTTCCGGTGGTTTCCGCCATCTTTTGTTCTTTGTTTTTCTTTGTTTCTTTTTATCTTCTTTTTTTGTACTTGGGCAATAATATGCATGTTACTCGGATATCATGTGTCCATTGCAAACCTGTGCAGATGTGAAATTGCCTTTTTCGCCAGAAAACAAGACATGCGCCTTTGTTTATCGATCGCAAAACTCTGCCAGAGATTGTGCCCGCACATTATATGGGCTAGAAAGATACAGCACGATTCAAAATTGGTGCGTTGGTATGCTAGTAGCACGGCGCGGCATTTCAGAAATGCCTGATAGAAAATAGAGACGGACGAGAGAGATCAAGCAAGCATCGAGGAGTCGGCAACGTAGTAAGCAAGCAGGCGGAAAGCATTTTCGAGTGTCCAGGCGCCGAAAGGCACCTAGCAGTCAGCGGTTACAGCAGTAGAGGCAGCCATCAGATGGGCAGACAATAGAACAGACAACAAAGCAGGGCATATCCATATCATCTTGGGCGGGCTGAGATGCTTGGAATAATAATATTGGCATGTGGGCACGGGACTAGCACCGGGCAATGAATTCACACACTCAAGCAAGCGTCTATAGTGGTCCACAAACAGTGCAAGGAGCATAGCGTGAATTTTGGCCAGGTCAGAGGGCATATTGGGAAGGGGGAGAGGGGAACATAGGTTGAGGGCTGTGGAGTCTCCATACGTACAAGTCTCGATCAAGGTCAAAGGGGCGTGGTGGTCTGTCTAGCCAACAGAGTCCTAGAGTGTTTGTTGGTGATAGATATTGGGTGAAGATAGAGGCTCGAATGGACGGGTCCTGGGGCAGGAGAAAGAAAGATATTATGGGGTGGAATTGACGAGACAATAACAGACAAAAGACAAATATGGTAGAAATAAGCGATGTGAGATGACGCTATAGCAAAGGTCGGTGGTATAGCAAGCTCGAGTCGGCGTGATTTGAAGGAGGAAAGATATTTTGAAGCAAGCAGATGGGACGCCTCGCCTTTTTCTAGTTGCTGTTAGCAGCTATCAAAAATAAAATAATAATAACATTTTTTATGCCGACTATCTAAGCATCGTTAACCCCCCACAAAACTCCACATGCAGGCTCTATAGTTCTGAAATGCTTCTGAATTGAGGCCCCAATTTCTGTAAAGCCACCCTCTTTACAGGGCCTAAAACACCCACGAATAATATCATGCCTTGCAGAAAGATTTGTTTTGTTTTTATTAACGAGCGTGGGAGCCTTACAGAAAGAAGCCACGCAAAACACATTCAATTAACAGCAAAAAGAGTGATATCCCGTGTTTACTGTTTTCGTAATTCGCTTTTTTTGTTTATTTTGATATCTTTGAGCTTCAACCCTTTTCATACCATGCTGCTTGTGTCCGCCTAGTTAGTTGTACAATGCCTAGGCCTAATTTAGTCATTGTTTACCTTCTATTTCTCTCTCTCCGCCTTTTCAAAGCCTAAACATAGTAGGTAGCGTAACATCGAGGAGGCCACTCCCTCCAATCTTCTCTCTCTCTCTCATTCTCTTAGCATTCAGTCTCCAAAAAACCCAACTTTCGCACATGCTTTATCACCGAAGCTGTGCCAACCTATGTATCTGCCTGTTGATACTGGTCTGTTGGTCATGCATTACATGTGTCTGTATATCCACATATCAACCAGCTTATCAGTCGTTCTCGCGGTTAGACAGCGCATTGACTCTGTACAACTATTCAACCAATGACTTTTAATCCTAAGCCTAGAACTGGCGACAACACAGAATCAGCCTAGATTTCTTCTCAAGCCCAAATACATAGTTGTACAACTGTCATAGCCTATTCTACTTTCCCCAACAATACAAGCTATTGTTTGCCTCATTGACTATTGTTTACTAAATGAGCGGTATCAATTATCTCTATGCCCTATTTTTTAACATAAGTCATCGAAGTTACATATATGTACGATACTTACAACTATCAACACTTCCTATTTGCTTGTTAGCCTAAATTGGAGTATTACATAGTATATGCAAGTTTTAATAGCCCAAAAAGAGCATATTCTACAGCAGTCACCACTAAAAAGCACCAACAATACTACGTTCTAAAAAAAATTAAGAGAACATACGAAACTCATAGTCATATCAGTATATTCAATCATAGAAAAGTATATGTACGTACTAATCCGATAGTCTATCGGTATATGCTATATCTATGTGTACATAGTTGTAGACATGTGTCAATTTTACGTTCCATTCGCTTGCCCAATTTCGATGTACTTTTTTCTTCCAGCACCGCCTCTTTCCTTTTTCCTTTGTTTCACTGTTATTACATATCCTCAGCCTGCTTACACTTTACGTGTTGTGTTTAGGCATCACCACATTTTCTTTTTGCTGTAAGGAAAAAAAGCAAGCACAAGTCTTAACCATCATGTATGTATAGGTACATTGTACAAAAAAAGAAAAAAAAGAAAAGAAA
>RHLR01000337.1:0-24108 GCA_009806335.1 Davidsoniella australis | reverse complement strand
CTCCGAGTATTATAAGCCCTCTTAGAACAGTATGGTTACTATCTAGCATCTACCTTCTGCAGAACTTCGTGAGTGGAGAGACTGCCCAAACCCTCAGACGCACTACCGTAAGCATAGGGTGGGCTTCAGTAGTAGTTTTGCCCCAGCTGGATTTGAACCAACTACCTCATGCGAGGTCAGCCAGGCGTAGCTCTTAAATCATTAGTTCATTAGTATGCCTAGGAGAAAACTTTCTCCTAGGTCTTCTTACTTGCGTAGCTGTATAAGCGTGAAGTTGAAGTTGATGTTGAAAAACTAAATAGGTTTTGAAGGAAATTTAGCCGTTTAGCCGGGGCCGCCCCTGCGATTTTGTACGCAGCTTGAGAGTTGATATTGATACTTGATGTTTTTGTGAAAGCTGTCGGGATTAGACATCTATCGATATGTCTAATCCCGACAAAAGCTACATATAATAGCCATGTATGCATTTTACAAGGATATCCAATTACACATTTTTCGATCTATTTCATTTATAGCTTAGAGGTCTTCTTTCTTAGAGTACAGCTTATTATCTTATTATGTCACTTCACTCTTCTGTTGAAAAACATCTCGTGATATTTCAAGTTAGATATGCTACCAATTAGTTGAAGTTAAGAAAAATAAATATTTTGGACCCTTGGGAACTTTTTGGTAACAGGTTACGATTATTTATTTCTCTATAACTATTACTGGTTTCTACAGTCTTTAATAAAGTTATTACTACAGTTTCAAACTAAAGCTTCCGTATATAGCCCTTTGGACTTTGACTATGCCATTCCCTTTGCCGTTTAAGTTGCGATTTCCTTGCCTTTGCCTTTGCCTTTGCCTTAGTTTAGCTAAGTTAAGCCAAGTTTGACCTTAGGCTCTTACTGGTCCAAACGCGAAGCGGGGCGAAGCCATCTTGTTAGTAATAATATTTTGCTCGCTTCTTGAACAAGACATGCCTTTTTCATCCTTAGAAACACCAAACAATTCCAATAACTCAAAGTACACAAGCCGCCCAGCAACCAAGTAATCTCCCAACTAGGCAACTGCCTTGTTTTTTTTGCGGCCCGTTCGGATCCTGGACGCCGCCAATCAGCGTCAAAGGCTGCCATCCTTAGGGGAAAACTTTCCACTAAATCTTGAGTACAATTTCGAGTCCTTTTCCTTTCCTCAGTTATGTCCAGCCGCGAAGAGGGGGCGCAGCCATCTTATAACCTGATATTCACGTCAAGTGGGGCTTAGCTCGCTTTCGGTGCGGATGGACAAACGCAGATAGGGTTTATATACAGGGTTAAGTAACGTTCTGTTTTCTGGGTTACTACATCAGACCTAACCCTATGTTTTGTGATATCAAAAGTACATATGAACCTCTAAGGTACTCTTTGCGATAGTTATGTTCATGAAATGCGACAAGTAACCAAGCCAATGACTAATGCATTTACTGTAAGTCTTTAGACAATAAGTTGTAGAGAATAAAATGTAAACTATAAGCCAGATTAATCGAAGTCTCTAGAGCTTATCTCATCATGGTTAAAGATATATAGTTTGTATACATCAACACCATGTCCAGGTGATCGTGATAGTTCGCGTTGCGTACCTAATATATATATATCGACATCACTAAGTCTCTATAGGTATTTTTTAGCATCGTTGTTGTGCTGGTTTCTGAAATGCATCTTTCTTATACTCAGCCAGAAATATGTTTAAAAAAAAAGCCTAAATATCCCGTTACTGATAGTTATGAAGATTTCGCACAAGTTTTTCAAATTTGTTTGCAGTTCCTTCCTAATTTGACAAAATAAGAGTACAAAATCTACAAAATTTTCTTTGTTGGAATGACTCAATGTTACCAACCTACAAAATCTACTTTTCTGCATGCTGAAAATACAACTCTTACATCTTTCAACCATCATCAAACCTTCATCAGATCATCGTTCTATTTGATCAAGCCAATATGTTTTCTGACCGTCCGCCACGCACGTCGTCTCGTGCTCCGATACGTCCGCCTTCGTCAGCACCGCCACGGGCGCAGAAATACTATTCTTCAGGCTACTTCCACTCAGAAGAACAGAGTCCATCATATAAGATGTCCGGTAGTCACCGCAACCTACCCAGACGCATGGATAGTCCCATCTTAAAGGGCATTCTGGCTCCTCAAGCCAGAATGTTTTCATCATCGACTCCATTGGAACAAGCTGCCAGTTTCCGCGCTGCTATCCCTCCATCCATGACAGTTCCCGAGCCGCTGATGGGCATAGATGCGAGCATCATCGAAAGTGACTTGGATGGCTTGAGCAAAAGTGACATTGAGGATGTCATTGGTCCTTTGAAGAAAGCGGTTGATTTTCATCGAGTCTCATCTGAACGCCAGATGGCTTTGCTCCGTGCTGATAATCTTGCTCTTCAAGAACATATCATGAAGATATCACAGCAGCTAGAGAATGTGACGATCCAGATGACCAAAATGGAGAAGAACTATTCACAGCTTCGTCACTCACTGCCTGCTATTCCATCGGAGTCGAACGAAGGCTTTGATCGCCAGCACCGAGATATCTTTGGCAACACATCGTCTATGGCTATGAACAACAACTATATGACTCAATCTCAGATACCCCTTCCCCCGCGCCATCGAGTGCCGCCAAACCAAAGCACTCTAGCGAAGGAATCGTTCATGAACAATGACTTTGAGCGCATATCGAAAAGCCCCTTCGACGATGGCACCCAATCTCAGCATAGAGAACCTCCGTTCCGTCCACTCCCGAAGCGCCAAGCTAAGAGATATATCACGACACATGATGTTGACTCATCGACATCTGCTGACTCGATGTCTGCATATAGCCACTCTATATATGACCCTCTTGTGTCCTCTACAGCTACACAATCCTGGTTCAACGATAGTGGCAATGGATATCCTACCAACTCTGGGGATGTCAACAAAAATGAAGAAAACACGGCACTCAACTCAGTGCGTAAGATGGGTCTGCCATTTATCCCGGCGGACAATAAGTTTGAGAGTTTATTCGCCGCTCCATCTTCGAATAAAGCAAACTATGATGCGACAACCCCGAAGAATGATCTGCCGCTATTTTCTTCAGCTGCGACGTCTCGCAATCCCTTTGTGACGTCAGCACCGAAGGTTCCCATGCCATTTAGCACTTCTACATCTACCGACTCACTGCCAGCGTCTATTATCGAGCCGGAAGACGCCACTAATATTACACCTAAAGCCTATGTCAGCACCCCGATGACCCAAAGCGAGAAAGTTCTGTATACACGTGCTCATAATCTGAAGATCAAAACCTCCAACCGGGCCGCCTGGAATCGGGATCAGAACTGCGAGCTGGCTGGTCTTTATAGCATTCGCACGCATAAGCTAATCGCTGATTTTCCTAAGACGTCCGTAGATATTATGCGTGTACCCGAAGCTCGTCTTGAACGCATCCTCGAAGAACTTGGTGAATCGCCGATAGGCTCTCATGTGCAGAAAAGACAGAAGCTACTCGAATGCACGATTATTGGATTGGGCTTGATCCCGTATTCTGAGGCGACCGATAATGACGACTCTCTGGATGGCTATAATGGGGAGAGAAAGAGAGTGTTTTCCATTCCTGATTCGGATGAGAAGCATAGTGAAGATTCGTCTTAGTTTAGTTTATATTTTTTAATCCAGGGTTCAGTACGAGTACCTTTTAATGCATTAATATTAAAAACTAATATCCATCAGATGATACCTTTACACATGGACCACAAGTTTGTGGTTGTGATTTGACGGTGACCACGTATTTTGATCATGTTCTACAAGCCTACCATTTTGATCAGTCAAATTTACCTCTAAAAGAATCTATAGTTTTCAAAAACAAGTATTCTTTTGTAAAGACTATCACTTGGCGTGCGGCTATATCTTGTCTGATATTGTTATCGGTACCTTATGTTCGTATAATTTGTTTGCCTTTTACCATTGATTAGAGCACCGCCAAACTTTCTGCCGCATTTCATAGTTTAGGCAAGTCGGGGGCGATGTCCAAATTAGTCACGGTTAGCATCATTTATAAGCCCGACATAACCCTAACTATCAACCACTATTTTTGCAGTAAACTTCTTCGGCGTTCACGGTGATTGTATCGATAAAGCAGATCGAGCCAATACTTACTTCAATGCATGTAGGTCATACCATGACGTGGCTTCTTTTTTTTCTTCTTGTCAGTCCTACCACTGTGGAACACTATTTCACTGTATACAATACCGTTATCTGAGAAATGATATAAATAGTTCACTTTCTATTGGGTAACATTGGGCTGACGCCCAGCTAAAGCGATAAAACAAGCCACAGACGGCAATGAGAAGATGACTGAACAAGCTTTGACATAGTTGTGTGATGGAGAAGAGAAGAGCTTTAGGATACTTCTACATGGTGATGAATGTTAACCATTTCTTGATTTTTGTTTAATTTCATGATTATTGGCTGTAATACATATCCAACCAGCAGCCATTACTATGTCTGATAACCTTTGCCTACAGTGCAGCAGTCTTGCCATCGACGATTCAAATCTTATCATAGAACATCCGCCACGGAGCTTCAAATCAACAAAAAGCGACCAGAAACCCACCCGTAACATAGATACTGGGCTTCTGGTCCAGGATCATCTCCCTGATCTTCGAGGCTTAGAAGCCTCTGTATCTTCTAATGGCACGCCTTGCCTATTCTGCTCATTCCTGCGGAGTTGGCTTCTCAACCATCTAAGCCAACACTCACCAGAGCCATTGGCTGCTCAAATCTCGATCAGGGCCATATATCAGCGCTTCCATTCGTCTACTAAGACGGCGCCGTTGGATCTGTTGTTATTGGTGGAATGCGAGCCCGCGTCGGATAAAGTGCCAACGCAAATCATCTTTGGCGTGTTTCTACCCTCCAAGCCAGGGCTGAGATCTGCCCTAGAAGATACACTTGTGTCTACTCGCGAATCACTAGCGCGGATTCTTCAGGGAAGCCGGGCTTTCAAGGTAGCATCGCCATCGCTGTCGCCGCCGCAAGATCTAGTCCTGGATGAGGCCGGGATTGCTGTGTTCCGTAAGGCTCTGGCTACCGATGATGCTCTAATCAAGAGAACCATCACCAGTTCAGCACCACCCGGTAATGAGTTTTGGCCGACGAGACTCATTGAGATCAATGGCCCTGATAGCCTGCGACTTGTGCTCCGTGATGAAGTTGATAAGGACACAAAACGGGGATATTCTGCGTTAAGCTACTGTTGGGGAAACCGTGAGCAAGCTAAACAACAGTTAACAACTACTATAAACACTCTTGCCAAGCGCCGCCGTGGTATCCCGAGAAATTTGATGACTCGCGTGGTTCAAGATACAGTCGATGTATGCTGCTGGTTGGGCATCAAGTATATCTGGGTTGATGCCTTGTGTATCATCCAAGGTGACAAAGATGACTGGGAGCTGGAATCAGCTATGATGGCCGATGTCTACGGTAAAGCATATCTCACTATTGCGCCACTTCAATCAACTCATTGTAACGAGACTTTTATCCACCGCAAGATTTTTCCGGATTTGCCCGTTCACTTCACATCATCCAAGTCCAGCAAGAATGCCGCCACAATTTTGAGCACAGGAACTACGGTGTCTCTACGCTTCATCTCATATACCTACTCTCCAACAACAGTTGTTTGGCCGCCGTGGAACTCGCTTTCACACGAACTGATGATGTCGCCTTTAATGCAACGTGGTTGGACATTTCAGGAAATGCACCTATCACGGCGTTTACTCTATATTCGCCGATCTGGTGCTGTACTGGCACAAAGAGCATCGGGCATCTCAGACCGTGGCAAGAAGGTTGATATCGTACATAGGGGCACATCAACGGGTGCTGCTGACCTAGCTGCGGTAAAACTTGCCACAGACTCACACCAAGACCGTTACTATTACTGGCACAAGATGGTTGAAGACTACACCATGCGCACATTTACATTTAGCTCAGATCTTCTGCCTGCCTTGGCTGGGTTGGCAGTACAATTTGCCAAAGTCTACGAGGACGAGTATCTTGTAGGCTTGTGGAAGAAGGATCTTCCTAGGCAGCTACTATGGAGCGTTGACAGGAGTGATATAGACCAGAAACGCCAAGAAAGAGAGTTCGACAACGTGTATGCGTTAACACAACAGCTAATGAAGCCTGAAGATAACACAAAGAAGCGGCGTGGCCCATCGTGGTCGTGGGCCAGCCGTATCAATGGTGTCCTTTGGTACAATTCTGGCGGGCAGATTGACATCCACAACTGGGATGTACACATCGAGTCCACATCACTAAACAAATTCGGAGCCGTTGACCGTGGTTGTCTCACGATGAATACCACTCTTTTCGAAGTAGAGGCACTCCGCACACCAACGCGCGCTCTTGCTCCCGACGGCACAAGCTTGATGGAGGATCGCTGGGTCTTATATGTCAAGGGGACCCAAAAGAAATGTTTCTGGGATATGGATTGGCGGTTAGATGAAGAAAACTTGGGCGATGTTCCATGGCATGGGATACGTATAGCTAGGATATTGTCTGCTCATGATTATGACTTGGCGCAGAAAGCTGGACGAGAGACGCAATATAGCCTAGTGTGTGGGCTAGCTCTGTGGAAGTTGGGCACTACCAATGAATGGCTCCGTATAGGCGTTGTACAGGTACGGTTGGAGGAAATGACGCGGCCAGAAGTTGATGATTTGTTCAAGAACTCTGTAGTTCAAACAGTGAATGTTATTTAAGTATATACGAGGCTATCTATAAGGAACAAAGCGTTACACAAACAATAAGTACCAATTACACGTGACTATGACCCTAACCCTAGATACTACATTATGTTTGTATTAATCAGCAAGAAATGGTGTAATTTGATAGAGGGTCTCCGATATGAAGCTTAAGCTCGAACTTTATAAATGATTCGGTTATGCCGCATGATCTTATACTTGGATATCTATTCTTTTCTTTTTTTTTCCCCCTATCTCTTGTACCCAACTTTGCTTCTTCTTTCTTATTAAGTCTAGGGCTACTTCGGGGCTCTTACGCATGAAATAAACTCGCCGGCAAACCCCTCACCCCGACAGCAACTTCAATTATCATAAGCAAAGCTTTCAATATGACTTACCCGCCAACACTACAGCAAACGGAGGAGGAGTATCTAGCCACGATCATCAAGGACTGGTGCATTGGCAATGGACTATGCATCCGGCCGCCACCAAGTGTGTTTGCGCTAGAGCAGGATCCCAATGGAGTTTTAGGATGCCATGTGCCGGTGACGCTGTTCCCAAGTTCATTCCCGCGCAACTGCTTTGAACAGGCACGCAGTGTGCAGAAGGCTTATAATGAGCTATATATACGTATCAGCCAAGATGAGCGGTTTTTGGAGGATATTGTCAAGCAGTAAGTTGTACTTGGGTGAACTGCAACGTATAGAGAGGCGGATGTCGGCTACTGACCATGCAAATAATATATTAGGGTTGAGGGCGATGAGTTTACCGTGAATCTGTGGAAGATCCATGAGAGAGTTCAGGCTGAGGGCTATGTTCAGGTACGGTTTGCAAGTCTTGGTGGTTCATTCAACTTGCTAACAATATATAGCCTCACATTCTAGGCCTCTTCCGCTCGGACTACATGGTTCACAAGTCAACAACGGAGGACGGCAAGACCAAACTGCAACCCAAGCAGGTTGAATTCAACACCATTTCGGTCTCCTTTGGTGGTCTTTCGTCCAAGGCAACTCAACTTCACAAGTAAGTCTATTAGTAATACGTACACATATAATACTATGATATGACCTTTCACACGCTGATACTGACCCTGGATACTCATAGATATCTTGCAAACATTGAATACCCCTTGCTCCAAGACACTCTGCCTCGCAACACGCTGGACGTTCCTCTTAGCACCAGCGCCGCTGATCTAGCAGCCGGTCTACGTAGCGCCTTCAACGTCTACAATAAGACATCTACTGCATCTTCATCACCATATCTCCCGCGCTGCATTCTCTTTATCACGCAAGACGGTGAGCGCAACGTCTTCGACCAGCGCACCATAGAATACCACTTGACCCACGATGCCACGGCGCCTATCGCCGTCTTCCGTCTCCCCATCTCACAAATTCGTAAGCACACACGTGTTGCAGATACCCCCAAGCGTGAACTGCTCTACACGCTTCCGCAGAACCCAGGAGCTGCCGTTTTCGAAGTTGCAGTCGTTTACTTCCGTTCTGCCTACGATCCCAGCGACTACCCCGTTCCCGAGGTCTGGGAGGCTCGGTACCATCTAGAACGCTCCAATGCTATTAAGTGCCCGTCTGTCCTGACGCAGCTGGCCGGGTGCAAAAAGGTGCAACAAGTACTAGCCACGCCACCAGTTGATGCCGAAGCTACCACAGCCCTGGGCACCTATGCGAACGAGAATGCACCGGAGACAACTCTACTGCGCGACACGTTCACCAACATCTACCCCATGGACACCTCACCAGCGGGACTAGAAGCGCGCAAGCTTGCACTCGACGCAGACAAGTGTCAAGCCTTTGTGCTCAAGCCACAGCGCGAGGGCGGCGGTCACAACATCTACCGCTCAGCCATCCCGGCCTACCTACAGAGTGTTCCCGAAGAGACGTGGGGAGCGTATATCCTGATGGAGTTGATTCTACCTCCGGCCGTGAACAACGTTATTCTACGGAACGGAAATATTGAAAAGGGTGGTGTCATCTGCGAGCTTGGCGTGTTTGGTACGGCGGTGTGGAATCATGTGACGGGCGACATCGCACATAACGAGGAGTCAGGCTACTTACTGCGCACCAAGGGCGATAAGAGCGAGGAAGGTGGCGTTGCCGCTGGATTCGGATGCATGGATAGCGTATCTCTCGTTGATAGCATCTAATACATAGTTTAATGGTGGTGATACGTCAAATACGACATGAAAGCAGTTCAGAATAGACAAACAACACAGAGAGAGAAAACAAGAAAAAAAAATAGTACAGGATGCAAACCAGAATTCAAGCATAAAAGAAAATGGCGAAACAGCGCATTGAAAACCCAGCATGGCGACGTCATTACATAAGAAATATATAAAATACAGCATGGCACACAATTCCAGGAATGGTATGTTTTATGGCATGTTAATCCCCCCCAAAAACACAAAAGTCATCATGTTTTGTTTAGTGCTCAGCATTCTCAACCTCCTCAGTCTTAGGGCGCTTCAGCACCTCGATAGAGCCTATATATAACTAGTTAGTAACTCTGCGTCTCGTCTAGGTCCTATCATTATAGGATGGAAGAGAAGCTTACGTTGAGTGATGTTAAGCGACGAGCGGGTCTTTCCCTCGGCGTCGGTCCATGAGCCCATGGAAGCCTCGCCGTCGACGTGAACTAGAGAGCTGTATAGAAGCAAGTGAGTTAGCATTAGCGTTTGTGGCCATACTGAGGCAAGATTAGGGCGCTTCTAATTTCCAGATAAGGCAATCATTCTGTGCCCTGAAGGTTTCCACCACCCGTCATAATAAGTAGTTCTAGGTCGCACAAGCTTGAAATCCAAGCTATCACGCCATATATATTTAATATGTACGTATATAAACTCACCCCTTGGCCAGAGAAGTCATGTACGTCTTCTTCTTAGGGTTGTTGATATCTATCAGCGAGGTGACGCGGAACCAGCTGGTGGGCTTGTCCTTGCCATGGCTGGTGGCCACGGTGTAGCGAGCCATCTCGTACTTTTCATTGCTAGTGGAAATGACTTCGGGAGTGTCAGCCAGATGGCCGATGAGCGAGATACGCGCCAGGTTCATAGGCGACGAGGTGCTGAAAGCGCGCTGAGCAGCAGCGGCCGATGAGAAGGCGGTGCGACGAGCAAGGAAGGACGACATTTTTTGAATGAGAATATTGGTCTTGTGTGTTCTTGTGAGAAAAATGTCAGAAACAAAGCTTTGGTTAGTTTTGTTCAGTCCAGCTTAGTATGCCGGAGGACTCAGTAGAAAAAAATTTACGAGTGGGTCGTGCAAGGCTGAAGCTTGTCTGGTGGGTTTTGGATCGTTGTCTGTTGAAGCAGAAGATTTTTTTAATTAGGGTCCGCATTGGGAATACAGAGGAAGATAGTGTTTTGTTCTCTGCTAAGCGTAGGATGGATGACCTACTGCAAGAACTAGACAAGCTCTTAAGGGCTTTCTAGTGCTATGACAAAGGAGGGCACTGGTGTGTTTCGCTGTTGCTCGGCAAGGGTCTGACTTTGGTGGAACAAGGTTTATTTAGATTTGTTGGAGGGGCAATTCCACTGGAGATGAAGCCAAAAAAAACGAGCGAGGTTGTTCAAGACCAAAATTCACAGTATCAATTCGAATCGGTGAAGGAGAAAGTCTAGGTATTAATATCTGTATTTGTTTATCGACGCGTTATGTTTTATGAAGATCTCTCCCTTTGATTCCTTCAACGCGCGCTTGTAAGTCACATGATGTCTGGGTTTAACCCTAGTTACGTAAAGACTGAATTTCAGCAACGATAGCATAAGACATCTTTCAACTACTTAATTGTTTTGCTACAAGAGACAAAATACTAACTTTATTAAGGAATCCTATGTTAGATGTGACAATAATAGAGTCTATATAAGCCGACCAGTAACTTTGTAGAGGTGTGTATAATGATGACACAGCATGAAGTATGCAGCCAAGTTACGCAAGATCGTACCTATGAAGAGGGTAAAAATACAAAGTTCCGCGCTCTGCAAGTGCATAATAGATGGCGTCTGATGTCAGACATCCCATGTACGCACCCGGTTTCGTGACTTTTCTGTCTACTTTGTGTGTTGTTTTGCCTTGGAACAATGTGTTTGCTTGATGGCTTGCTAGGCTCGCTTATGAGGCGTCAGTCCGGTTTATGCAAAATTGAAATTCTGTAGATAGCCAGATATAGAGGTATAACTAGTGAGTAAAGACGGGCCATTATAGCCAGCCGAGATGAAGGGAAACGTGAGTTAAAA
Organism: Davidsoniella australis; assembly: GCA_009806335.1. NCBI lineage: Eukaryota > Fungi > Ascomycota > Sordariomycetes > Microascales > Ceratocystidaceae > Davidsoniella > Davidsoniella australis. Next base: position 13,121 of record RHLR01000337.1, on the reverse strand, counting down.
ATGTAAAACTTTATAGTTTGTGACGGAAACTATACATCACTTGTTGAGTATCAGAAATATATCATCTTTTCTGCCATTTTACTTGTATGACTACTAACAAGTCCCCATGATACATCTTCATAGCTCTATAGCTCCATAAGATTTATGAAAAAAGGAAAAACAGAAAAAAAAGATGAAAAAACTACCCTTGTAATTGATAGTTCGTAAGAGATTGTTTTGTAAGTCTTTTCCCCTCAATGTATTCCTCCATACATTTTTAATATCCCATGTTCTCCACCATATCTAGTGTAAGATACATCACCAGAAAGAAACTCTGCGTTAGTTTTATATTTCGATGACTCGAGTTCGTTCCGATACATGGCGCACTAAGTAACGAGGTAGCAATCACACATTCTTGACGCGTTGTTCTGGCTATCTTTCTACTAGACCAAGTGAAATGGATCAAAGAAAAGGCAGATACCAGGAAAACTGCCAGCCTGTTATATTGTCATAGCTGCTTTGTCCGACAAACTTGCATGGGCCTCTATATTACTTGTCAAATTTTGTGAGCTCTCTGCAACATTGAGGCCTAGCCTGAGAATCAGGAGAAAATTACAAACCAAAAAGGTTTATTTTGCTCACCAACATGAAAATTTCATCGTCATGAGATCAAACGATCAAAGTCAGGACTGTGCTGGCACATCATAACGTGTAAGCTATATTGCATATAGCATAAGTGAAAGTATAAATTCAGGAGTAGTCTAACAGCCACCACCTGATATTGAGAATTGTAACACCATCAACAGCAATCCCACCAGCAGCTTTCATCGCTCAGAAGCCCAGAACTAGTATAGTTAGTCATTACGCCCATACACGCACACTCTCGATAGCTATAGGCTGTCAGCACAACTAGTTCATTGCCACCCTTCTAGGCCCCAACTAGCGCTAGAGGTGGTCTCTAGATGTTTCTATACCGTCCGACAATACCCGTTCCTAGGCTATCCCCCGAAGAATACTAGTTACATAAGTTATACTATGCTCCAAGTTTGGCGGCCATTCGACTGTTCTGCCCGAGCAATAGCAGTCAGTATCCTTGGGTCCTTTGAAGATTATTCCCAGTGACGTACAGAGAGATGCGGCATCCCCAACACCCAACGCCCTAGCGAGAACATCTCTTCATAGTAGACACTCGATATACGGTCTATTTTGCTATTGGCTGGCTGCCTTAATCTTTAAGATACACCGAAAATCATGAATTCTTGCACAAGATCAAGATAATACCAAGGTTCCTAGCAATATGATTGCCGTTTCTCTTTTTGCCAGCACTCACCAGCACTATAATGATCAGAAATGGAAGCTCGCCAAGATCCCGTCTTCCATCCTTCACTGGAGGAGGCGGTGAACCTACTTAGTTCGAAAGGTTTTCTAGGCATGGATAGTCATTACCATACATCAGATATTGTATGTAGTAGTAGTCTTATTGGTTCCCTCGGTCACGTAGCAGACCGACTACTACCGATATTTATGCTTTCCGATATATCCAGCCCCAACATCGAAAAAAAAAAGATTTTGTCCCTGTACCTATAGGCTATTTTACATTCTCACAGCCCTCGTCTAGAATGACAGCACGACACAAAAAAAAGAGATTACTACATTTCCGATCATATACTGGTAGGTAGGTACCATACCAATCTCACGGTCATGACATGACATTACTTATTATATACCATCTCACTTGTCACTGAAAGCAACACATATACATGGCATGCATACAAGTGCATGTATACAATAGTCTCGCTTTCTTCCATAGCCTTTTACGTCTGTCTATATACATATATGCGGGCATGGTACTGATTGCCTACTGTTCCGCCACCTACTTCCGATGAGCCACTCTACACAACTATTCATTCTCAACAGAGTAGCTCTAACACCAAATATACAACTCAGGGATAGCTACAGCGGCGTAGCCTCAAGTTTGAGTGGAATATACTCATGTACGTACACTGTGTACACATATAGGCATTGCTACATGTGGCATATACCTGCATACGAGTACATATACTTATATCTATTTATCTTAAGACGAACATTTATATATACATATGTATAGATATAGATATTATTCTACACACCATATCTTGTCTTGCCTTTCGATATATGCACGCACTACCTTCACCTTGTGGGCCATCATCCACCAGAGACTGCATGTACGCCTAGCTAACCCCTTCTATACAGCAATATCGCTTATCAATAATATCGCATCTATCCTATCCCTCCAGTACCTTTGACTTCCATTCTTTATACCATAGAATCTGTTTAACCATAGCCCCCTGCGATTTATTTCATCTCCGAAGGCCCGTCCGCCACCGGCCGCCCGTATATGATAGCATAGTCGCATGTACTCCCCGAAAGTGTAGTTCTGTTGTCTCACAGCGCTATTGTTCGTTATCCGACTCACACCTACTATCTATGCATTACATTACGTTCAACCCAATACCTAGTTGACATTTCTTCATGACATGCCATTATTGCCTGGGATTCGATTCTAGAACTTGTTTGTACGCAACTCTACGTGCCCACCACCTACCGACGTTTGTACGTTTCTACGTACGCCTAGAATCCTCAGTAGCCAACGCTTTCTATTACGAGACCGGCTTCTCAGTAGGACCCGCCAAACCTATTTTTCTTCCCCCTCCCCCTCTATCTCTATCTCTACCTCTACCTCTACCTCTACCTCTCTACCTCTACCTAGCACTGCAACACATCGCTCGCCGAGTCATTCTATCAATCGCCTTGCTATATTAGAGATCACAAGTCTTTCTACAGTATTCATATATGCCACCCAATCCCTATCTACACTACCTACTCCTTCACGCCCATCAAACGCCTATCTGTTCCTGAGTCCATTAATGGCTTTACTCCTGCCATAAGCCTTTTGCATCCATCGGCAGAAACACATATCAGAGAGAGGGGTGTGCCACTTATTTCATTTGTCGTGCCTAACATCTAGACCTAGCTGGATCTCGCCTTGCAAAACGTGCAGATAGATCGCCCAACGGTCGCTAACCACCAGTTGTGTTGTTCATTCACATCATCCTGATATTTCTTGTTTGTGGGTGTGGATGTTTAAAAGTAGGTGTGCAACCCTACTGTACTAACCAATATTTTGCTTCTTCCTTTTGCAAATACCACTGTCAGACACCCCTCCTTGACTGGCCCGGGGTTGATCTGTATCAATCAAACGAAGATCCGGCTACACAGCGAGCACCCAAGGCCTCTCGTTCAATCATTCTGGGTTTTTTTTTCTTCTCATTAATCACGGATACACATCTACATCGTCCACCGCTATTGACCTGCCCTTGTACTGTGATTTTGCTAGCTGCTGGACATTTTCTTTTTGTGAGAATACGTTCGAACTTAGCTCCAACGAGAGTGCAGTCGAAAAGAGGCCTTTGCCGTGAATCAATTCATTGAAGAAGGGGCTAGAAATCAGACCAGGGCTACCGATCAGTGCGCTTCTGTCGGACAAGACGAGACGCGCTCAAAATCGAAAGCAAAAGACAGAAAAAGAATCTCCCAGCTTATACCAGTGGTGCCATCCCAAAGGCATAAACAAAACCAAGATTAAAAAAACCCCCAAGCGACACTCTAAGGCGGACCGACGCGGGGGAAACAAGCCGCCAGCACGCAAGGCCGAGACTGAACATGTCAGACCGAAGTAGTATGTCTATTCAAATATCTACCCTCTCTCAAGAATCCGATCACACTTTTGTCTGTCCTGACCATCTATCATCACGCCTGGCAGAAAACAGTGTGGTCCTTTCTGGTACTAACGACGATGACTGACAAGTAGCCAGACGCTATGAATTACGTTCCTCAATATGACAGCCCGAATACGTCTGCGCAGCACACGCAGTACGCCATGGGGCCAGGTCAGCCAACCAGCTACCAGCCATCAAAGGTATCTGGGAGTGCTGAAGCCACTATCCTCCAGCAAGACCCGGGGGCCATCGCCGTAGGCCCTTCTCAATCATCAGGACCGGTTCCGGTTTCGGCACCGTGGCGAGGGACTTTGTCTAGCGGGACGAGGGGAACTCGAAGTAGTATTGGTTCTTCTTGGGAGGGCGAAATCGAGCAGTCAGCACCGCCAATGGTTGGTATACCATCTTCTTTTGCTCGGATCTGTCCCTTTGCTCAGTATAACTCGGTCAAGTATAACCGTACCGACTGGCCGCATTGCCATAATACTCAAGAAAAGAACGGCGATATTGTGTAAGTAGCCCAGCCCACCATCTAATCTAGCTTAGAGCACCCATCCGTTGCACTTGCTTTTTTTTCTTTCTTTTTTTTGCATTATCAATGCGAGCAAGAGCCATGTACATCCTAACAGAAGTAATGCCTCTCGCTTTCATCTATACTTCACCGAGATCTAAATCATGATGCAGACTTCCCCCGGAGAGCGAGACTCGGCCTTGCCCCCATTGGCCCCGGGCATTGTGGTTTCTACTGATATTAACAGAAACTAATAGTGTTCATCTTCAACGACACCATCGACTTATCCGGAGTCAGAGAAAGGCTGAAAAGACAGGCCGGAAGAACGGAAACGGCCAGAGCTACATTGCGATCTGTTCGGGAGAAAATTTCAATGAGCGCGGGGATTCTCAATGCCATGAATGCGAGTCGTTTGAGCGCATTGTCGAATCCGGGTCGGAGAACAAAGACTGGAACGGCGCCAACTTTCACCGTATCTCGGCCATCTGCCAGAAATGCTGGTGTATCTTGCATGACCGGAGCGAGTTAGCCCATCACTTGCAAACGAATTGTGGTGGGCGGTCACCGAAGCATCCGGAGAAGTGGCAACTGGAATATGAAGCATTTTGTCTGAATCCTGACTGGATCGAAGCACCACCACCAGGCACACAGCCACCAACGATAGTAGCATCACCACCGGACCAGCTACATTCTACAATAAGCCATTCAACAGTCACAGTACCTTTACGAGGCAGTGCCATGAACACCTCGGATCACAACGAAAGTCTCATGAAGCCGCCGCTCGATCACGGTAGCGGAATGTCACGAGCCTTGCCGACACTGAGTAGTGGCCGGAACGATATGAACTACAACACAGACCCAGACATGATTCTCGGGCCGTACAAGAGCGAAATCGAAAAGTTGCGGCTTCAACTTTGGATACTTGTCAACCACAGTAATTCGTCTTATGCTCAAAATATACAGAGCTTTTACATCGACCAACATGCATACGCTGCGGACCTATCGACACTACGATACAACTTGGACTCTCGTCTCGATCCTCCGAACTTTGGCTGGACATGGCCTTACCCATCTTTGCGGCAGCCAGGCCCATCTGATCAAGCATACATGCATCAGATGAGCCACGATGGGCCAACAGGATATATGCAATCTAACATGCCCCCTCCCGGCCATTAATAGCCAAGAACATTGAATATTGATTCTCTACGGCAAATCTAACTTTTTATTCTTTCACGTTGAAACATTTTATTTTCTCTACTATATCGTTTCGTTTTATACTTTTATTTGTTTTTTATTTGTTTTTGGGTATGCTTGGTTTGAACTGGAGCCGCATCGAAAAAAAAAGGGTGGCTCACATAGTTCAGGGAATATAGGAAATTCGGTCACAGTCACAGTCACTTTTTTTTTTTTTTTTTTGTTTTTTGTTTGATTGTTCCATGGCAGGTCGGACGGTACTTGTCATGTTTTTAGTACACATTTTGCAAGTTTTTAAGAGTCACAGAATTATTGCGTCTGGTGGCCAATTCTTTGTTAAAAAGATAACGCATGTTTTTTTTGAAGGAAAATAAGGGATTCTTTTTCATAGTCAATTTGGGGGGGTTTTTTTTTATTCAGTATTTTCTCCTGGTGTTTTTGTTGTTTCGTTTTGGCTTGTTTATTCGTCTCCCCTAGCAGCACTGCCACCATTTGGATTATTATTGTATCCAGAAGGGTTTGTTACTTGTGCTTTCTTATTTCCTCGATTTTTCTTTTTAATTCGAATCTCCATTTTCGCTTCTTTTTTAGTGCGCTAGCAAAGGGGATTTCAAGAGGCTTTGTTAAATAATTCATTAGATCGAGAGGACGAGGACAATGTCGGTCGGTTAGGAAAAAAATTCAAAGGCTAAGATCTTAGTACTATTGACTATTGTGTGGTGCAAAATGGTTAGTATTGTCCATTTATGGCCCTCAAGACAGAAAGCTAAGTAAACGTGTATCAACTAGTCCATGTTTAGCTACTGGCCTCTAAGGGTGCGATCATTCAGAGGACAAACATACATAGACAGCTTCAACTTGCCCCCGCTTGATTGTTTTCGAGTTCGAATATATGTAGCATATGATCTTAGTTCCCGTAAGTCTACTAAACACAAAACACAAAAACTTTCAGTCTAGCATTCCTCATTCTTCCGTCTTCCTTCATATTCCACGTGGCCATTTGCCTCAATCTAGAACACACTAGCTAATTATACTCGCATTCGACGTCTACTAGCATGGCTGTGATTGGTATTCACAATAGAACCTGTGCTTTGTACAGTTTCGGTAATGGTCGACTAAAAATGTGATATCAACGGCGGGCGGCAGGCACTGTGCCAGGTCCTCACGCTTTTACAATACGAAGAATGACCCTGCTGGTTCATCAGACTTGCCGGACAGATTTGAACATACAGTCCTGGCATTACGGCCGCAGGATAGTTGAGCTAGAGAAAAATAAGTTACTACTACCGAGAGAGGTGGAGGCCGCCAGCTCTAAAATAGCCGTTATCGCTTTGATGTTGCATCGTTTGACTTAGCTGCGCACCAGCGCGCATTTGTGTCACATGGTCGGCGGCCTAGACAACCACATCAAGCTATGGGAGAGTCCGGCGCTGTTGTTGCCAAATAGCCAGTTATCTATTCACCCAGCCTCCTCTTTAACATCAGAGAACCAGGCGTCAATACTACAATGTCTCTAAGTCCTCAGTATGCTTGCTACCTTTGCTCCATATATCTATCTCTATTACACACTCACTTAGTGGCAAACAATAGGAAGGCGTCTTGCGGGCCTATTTGACCGACAAAGAGACAGATTGACTGACGACTTGACCGACAGAATCTCATGGGTGGCCCTGGTTTCTTGCGATGGCGACATGATATTGATCGTTGGGTCGAATTTCCGTCCTTGCTGCTAACCCTCTAGTCAACATCCATAGAAGAGGAAGAAAGATAGGAAGATGATCTGTATGGCTAAGCGACCAGCATAGTTCGGGATAAGCCGGTGGGCAGTGGAGGCAAGCTCATATTAATGCCCTTTCTTTCGGTCGACAGGTGTCTGACGAGACAGCGAGCGCTAGGACTCATATGGCGGTTACCATGTATTAGGTTGGAGTCAATCTAGGAAGTAAGGTAGGCAACCAAGACAGTATGCAATGCAGTCTCATGTCAATGGTAGCGTCGGGCTTGCCGTTCGTTTCGTAGTCGAGTCGGTAGAAGAGGAGTAGGAATGAGGAAGTCCCTAGACGAGAGAGGAGACGGTAGTTGTTTTGTTGTCGCGCTATCGGGGTATATTGATGTCAATGTAAGGCAATATGGGATATATGAATGCTATATATCGTAGAATACACTTCATTCTGTATTATATCATAGTTAGTAATAGTAGATCACCAAAACTAATCACTATCGTGTTCACATATCATAAATCTTAGTCTAGGTGTCACAGAAAGTGAGATGCGTTAGTGGTGGCGGTAGTTTTGTCTAGCCCTGTAGTTGATAGTTGGAAACTCAGTAAGCTTTAAGCGTAATATGGTCAGCCATCTTGTGGTGCATCATCGATACGAAATTGTCTCTACATGTAGCTGCTTCAATCGAGGGCAAGGATTGTTTGCGGAAAGATGGAACAAAGAAAGACAACGGCTGGTCTAACTGCAGTCTGTGCTACTGACTAGTGCAAGGCTATAGAGCTAATTGGACAAGGTCAAGAGCTCGAGGCAGGGCCTTATGGGTATAGAACCACTAGCCCTAGCCATTCTTGTTGCTACTATTGCTGACGATCCTGTGATCATGGCTTACGCTGGTTGACCAACAATGTACATGTAAATCAATGAACACCACGAATCAATTGTTGACGTGATAAAATTGGTTATAGTTCAATGTAGATAGTACGTTGCCTGTGATGCTTGGCTTGGTTTTTGTTGTATGAAACTGAGGGAATGGACGATGGAAACAATATTACAAGAAAGAAAGAAAAATCTACTAGGTGAACAAGGCCTGTTTGGCGTTAACTGAAGAAGTTGAACTAAACCATACAGGCCTTGGCCACCCCTTCTGTCAAGAGCTTTCTCCCAGTAAGGTGCTTTATGTTGACGCAGTGGGCTTGTCGGACAAGATATGCATGGCCACAGATCCCCTCTCTAGCCCCCGGCTTTCAGTCGCCTTTAACTATTGTATTTGCTTTCGTCTGGATAATACACGGCCGTCTCATCCTCATCAATATACAACTGTGTATATATAACTATGTATAGATATGTAGTTACATGGTTCGTAGTCTGTCCGATCGCCTGTCTAATGGCCTCTAGTTATCCTTTTTATTGACCCCTCAGTTTTGACATAATATATACTACTACTTAGTATACTCAGTACTATACACTTAGTGAATAAGCAAGTAGATATAAGCCTCATAGCCTCGAACGAGTGTCTGTCTATATCTCCGGTTGTAGTATATCTTCAGCTACCGGGTGTTGTATCCGGTAGATAAGTGTTGGGCTTCAACTTAGCGAACAAAACCATCACAGAAATCATACCCAAACTACAAGCATGGACCTTGAAAGAGGCCCCCCTTCCTTCCTCCCTCCCTGTGGAGAACTCGAAAGATATCTACATTTCAGGCCTCCCAACCGCTTGTTCATATGCAGCACCAGACTTAGATAAATGGCTATTTGCATTGCTTTCTATTGGTAATAACTAGATCGAGACATTTGTATCTCATCCAACAAACCAATGGAACCGGGTTTGTGCATATTACTAGTCATGCTATGATAATGAATCAGTCCGACAAATAGGAGACATTTTTGTTGACAATCCGTAACGCAAGCTGACTTTAGGACATGCGGCGTGATATCAGCGTAGGAATCCATCCATTTAGCATACAGATACGTGAGGCTGTATGATTTTAGACATTTGAGGAACAAGGCCGCAAGTCTCCTAGTCGTTGAACACTGACTCATATGTTGATGTCAAACACGCTTTTCTACTTCCCTAGAGAAGAGAGACACAACCTTTACTGAAATCTTATTTTCTTTGTTCTACAAAAACCTTTATCATCCCGAGTGTATTGAAAAAACAATCCACTTACATGCATAAATGACGACAGTGTCTCACTCACTCATTGCAGATCCGCCCATACACTTTGGTTTAGTAGTCAACCATTGTGCTCATATCTGTAGACACGGCAACTATGAAGTAGGCAAAGGAATGGAGGATGATTTATGGTATTTTATGGCTACGAAAGCTGCAGCTTCGATCTTCCTACTGCTGTAGTGAGTACCTAGTACCGTTCAATATATTTACCATCCATGGTCTAGACCCCCAACTGAAACATTAAAAAAAAACATCTCCGGCTCCTCGTCAACAAAAGGAAAGAGTGTATCAAGCTTCTTATGGATTTTTGCTATTGAACATGTCCTTTTACAAGGAGATAGAACGATATAGAACCAAAGTTTAAGAAGGCAGGCGGCACTTGAATTCTTAGATTGGGAACTTAAAGCGTTCGTTATAGCGAGGGTGTAGTGGTGTCACCTTATGAAGTTAGAATATTCTTACTACGTACTGTAAAACTACTACGAGTGATATATTCAATATTCAGTACAGAGTTATCGCAGTACATATGTATAGGGCATAGCTAACCCTATAATCTCCGGTACATCCAATAGCTTCATACAACTACCAATGTGACTTAACAACACTAAGGTGCATGCATTGGACCAAAGAATTAAGTTACACTTCCATGCACGGACTGAAATATGTGCGGGTACTAGAGTTGCAGTTCTGATTGTACCGAAAAATTGGAAATTCACACACCAAGAGAATGTTTGCCGTCAGATCAACTGCAGGCCGACGCTGGTGAAAATTCTTCGCATCTTTACAGACGTTTCCATGCACGATAATCGGGTTAAAGATGTAGAAAGTCTAACAAGGTCTCTCATATGAAAGAGGATGGTGACTTATCTACAGTAAGCCTACATTCGTAATGTCGGGTTGGTTGTAACGTTTTCAACATCCTACATCCATTCTTGTAGAATCTGCCGCAAGTCAGAGTCAAATTGCGCATGTGCGATAAATATCGATCAAAGTCAGGCCACTTATCCCGCATTAAAGTGGTCTAGAATCATATAACTTAATGGATCGCTCTGGCTTCGAACGGCATGTAACGGCCAACTTCCGGACAAGCTAGTGTACATTTATCTGTATAATCAGATGCTTGAATCATCCACTGGACGTAATGTGTACGCAAAGAGCACGAAGCATTATTCCCAAAAGGCTGTTTTGAGCTATAGAGGGGTTCTCGTGACTATGCAGAGACTTATGACAACTGTAACGACTGGTTGGTAGCTGCATATATAGCGGGGATGTAAAGAGGGGCAACAAGCCTCAATTCAGCCGGAACCGACGATAATGAATGGTAACGAGTGCGTTGGGTGAGTATCTTCAAAGGCTGTTCTAGTTTTACGGTCACTTAATTGACTTATGGCAATCACCCGGTGGTATGTTTATAGCATCAATGCTCTTCCTCTGACTACAGACGGACTGTCGGTTGGTCGGATGCTTGACATAGCTGTACTGACAGATTCCATATCGTGTCAGCAGGGAGTAGCAGTGCAAGGAATAAACGTAACATAGGCTACTCTTTGATCCGAAAGGCCGAAGAATTTATGAGGCTGCCGACTAGGTGCAACTAGCTGAAGATAGACACTGTATCAGCACTACTTAGTCGAGAAGATCCTTTCTTACGCTATACTCTATAATATACAAACTGATGCATATTTTGGTGGATAGTGAAATCATTCGCTGATTTTGAGAGCACACATGTCATTGATCAATGCACCTTGTCGCTCCTCTGGTGGCATTGTTTTTGTCGGCAGTTTGCTAGAGTCAACCCCGGATTTCAAGTCCTCTCTTGAATATCCATTGGTTCAAATAGATCATGTACATAAACTAATATGTCCATACCGGGGGGTAATTCTCGCCCGTTACATCATGAGACTTGCTAGAGTCCGAAAATACAAGAGCTGATACAAGTATAAGTATATTACATACGAACAATGAACACACATATTCATTACAGTACGACAGACTTGAAAGACGATCTTTAGTAATCCTTTGTTGTATACTTTCTTAGTAGTATAAAATACTGCTGGGGACAGTGATGCCGACTTAATTGACTTTCATTCAATTGCTACGAGAGTGTCCAATGTTATAGTTTTCAATTACAAAACAATAGGAAATCTCATTAACATTTGCTATATATGTACAACAAAAATATGCCCATAGATAATTATACTTCATTTTATGGCGACCAGGGGCTTAACTTGTTATAATAGATACTTCCTTTGAATTGTTACACAAATTATAGCATGGAAATTCCACTTCTTATCTGAACAATGGTTTTATCTATTCTTGCGTCGCACACAGATTTTACATGCAAATACGGAGTTTAAAAAGGTAGTTGCATGTTATCTGTGTCTTTACAATGTCGCACAGGATAAAATGTGGACCACAGCCTTCCTCGAGATATCATATTGTACACTTGTATCTCATTATCATCGAATTTACATATAAGTGTTCGTGATAGATGGGATCATTAACTTTCACGAAACCTTCAATCCTTCGATTGTTGGCTTACGAATATATGATGAGCTTAGTCGGCAATTCAACCAACATTTACTCAGGGCATGCCTTGATATTAATGAGATGAAGTAAATATGCGTGTCACTCTGATGTGATATTCTACTTACAATGATCCGCCATTATGAATTTTATTTATCAAAGCCTGTATATAGACTAAAGGATTGTTAGAATTACTATCTATAAACTATTCACATAAAACATGGTGGACTATAGCCATGTTTGCCAGGCCACAAAGACAACACGGAAACGAAGAAGCCGATAAGCTATCTAAATCAGCAGCAAACAAAACCTGGGATTTATAGATGTCTCTAGCCACAGATAGAAGATGGATTAAGGAAGACACGCCAAACACGAACAATGGTTTAGAGCACAAGCGACTACCAAGGACAACAATTCCCGTGTCAAGCTCACTTTCCCAAAACAGAAAGAGACTGCCCTACCAGGAGGACCAAGATAAATTCAAGGAGCAGTGCTAGCTGCTATTTCAGGCCATGGTGACTTCAAAGACTACCATTTACGTTTCCAACACAAAGACGCTTCACTCAAATGCAGATCATTGGATAAAGACAAAGACATCTACCACCTCTGGACCTGCAAAGGCAAACCAGGAGCCTGGACCGCTACGTTTGTCCAGAAACTGCTGAGAAGCATCTCAGGCAGACGAACTGGCGAAAGCCCTTATAAAAAGGGCATAGACTTTCCTCTGACATTTATCTTCTGTCTTACAGCTTTGACTTTCTTAAATTTCTCTATTTATTTGTGTTTTTACGCTTTCCTTTGTCTTGTGTTGGTTTTTGCTTTTCAGTTTTGTCTCATCAGCTGTTTTTCCCTTTTTCAATTTGAAGTAACACGGGAGTATCTACGGATAGCGTCCTATGAACACCCGAAAGGGCAGAGCCGGACCCTGGAGTGATGCGGAGGAGACAGAAACATCGGTTCGGCCGGACTCTAAAATCCACTCGTAATAGTTTAGGAAGAGAATAAATATAACAACAAAAACTATAGTCATGTAACTATGGGATTCAGTTACCGAAGACACTAACACCTTCTGAGCATCGCATAGTATCCCATATACTACTGTATATATCATGCGAGAGTTTTGATCTATCAAATGCTAGTTCAAGGCACTATTACATATGATGATGATGATTTTATTTATAGTCTAGAGATTTATCTAAGAGCTCCTTTTCGATGCGATGTCTGGTTCCTGAGCCATGTTGATTTCTTAGTTC
>RHLR01000336.1:0-24174 GCA_009806335.1 Davidsoniella australis | reverse complement strand
TAAGAACATCAAAAGCGGGCAGCTGCTCCATTTTGATCACATCGCCCATAAGCACTTCTAGTTTGCGGAATTCTGGCGTGCCCTGTACACGCTTGGTGACTTCGGCAGCCATTCGAGGATCGATTTCTATGTACTTAAACACATGGAAATTAGTTGATACTAAATGTCTACTTCGTAGCTGTGCCGCACCAATCCATATGTGCACAATCACATGTCAAATATCACGCAAGTATAAAACAAGCAGATAAAATACAAAGATATGTAGTATATATATGTAATGCTAATGAGTTTACCCAAATTCCGAGATATCAGCGGTATAATAACTAAAAAGATAGAAAGTAACTAAAACGATACATTTCTGGGCTTGAAGCACAACTCGAAATCCGAAAAGAAAAACATGCATAGAGATTCACTCTATAGATATTGATCGATATAAATCAATATGAAGGAAATAAAATAGCACAAATCAAGATACAAAAGAACAAGATATAACCAAGAAAAAAACTCCCGCAAAAAAAAGGATACGCCACACCAAGGAGAGCAATCAAAGATAATGAAAATTGAGAAAATGAAACCAGGAAAAAGGGTTGTAAACTTGCCCGAAATAAGTAGACTCATGCCAAATAACACCAAACACAGAGAATAAAAGAACCCGAAAAATAGAAAAGAGATACCCGCAGAATAAACAAGTGAAGCAAATACGAAATGAAAAATGAAAAATGAAGAAAAAAATAAATAAATAAAAGAATCCGTGATGTAGGGAATCAAGCAAACTGGCCGGCGCCGATAAACTTCTTTTGTGTAACAAAACTCCCAAAGGAAGAAAAGGAGAAAAAAAAAGACAACGGAATAAGATAGAAATGGAATAAAGTCAAAACAAAGGAGATCAAAAACGGAAAGAAAAAAAATTCAGATAGGAAAGACGAAAAGCGAATAAGAGAGAGTTGCGACCCTCAAAAAAAGATAATGGATGATATCAAAAACAGAAAAATGTCTTACCAGCCACGACGAGAGACGCCGCGTGGCTCGTAAGACGAAGAAGTCTTGGTTTCATCGGTCACGGTAGGAACCACGTTGTTGGATTCAGTGATCACGGGGACACCGTTGTCGTCACCATCGCGAGTCGTCGAGGTATCTCTAATGGACGGTAGTCTAGCACCATCACCACTACCACCGGGGCTCTCAGTGAACTCAAACGGGAACATCTCATTATCTGTTCCAATTCCGGTACCGATGCCGCTACCTCCACGGCTACTACGGCCGGAAATCGCACCACCGGAGCCAGTCCCGATCGAGGTGGCGGGTCCTCCTGCGACAACGGGTGCAGTATTGGAGGAGGTCGTGGGGACATTAGCAGCAATGGGAGCTCCATTAGCACCTGCTGAAGAGATACTGCCCAAGCCCATGTAACGACGGCGTACGAAAGATGTAGACGGCAAAGCAGCATTCATAGTGGCATTGGACAAACTAGATGGGACCTGCACACCACGTATCTCAGCGGCAGGTTGCAAGGCGCTAGACGGAGAAGAGTTGATGCCAGGAGCCAATAGAGACACCCCGCATGAATCGTCACCGGTACCAGGGCTAAGACTACCGTTGCCAAAGGGCAAGTCATCGTCCTCGTCCTCTACACCAGGACCCTGGATTGCTACGCCACCGATTGAGCCCATGACTTGACGCTGATAAGACCCAATACGAGGGGATATGGGAATGTCGATTGCGCCAGCGTTCGCCTGTGTGATAGTTGCGTCTCGAGACAATCTGGCCGAAGGACGCGATCCAAACCCAGGCCGTCTTGCGTCGATATGGGACTCAGAAGCCTCGGGCTCGGCAATTGCGTTCTCGCTGAGTCTTGATGGCACAGCAGGAGCATGTGGTGACTGTGGCTTGCCTGGAGATGACGATATCCATCCAGCAGGAGATGGACCGGAGGTTCTACGGGTCGAAGTATTCTTGGACATCATGACGGAGGCTGACATGGAATCGCTAAGAGCGTTGTTCGAGTCACACATGTTCATGTACTTTGAAAGCTGAGCCGTGGTACGGGAAGAGGTAGACGACCCTTTGGTAGTAGATTCGAGCATATGCAGACTCTTCTTGCTGTCAATTGTCTTGAGAAACTCCGATAGATCACCATCATCAACATTAAAAGAATTTGCGATGAACTCAGCATACGGAATAGACCCAGGTTGAACCATATCCGATCCTAGGCTCTGTCTTCCGCTACTGCCCTGCTCCTCATCCTGTTGACGTGATGGTGGAGGGCCATGTATCGAAGGTGTACTGCGGCGGTTAGGGAAACTACTCGAGTATTTGTTGACCGAGGATGGTCTAGGTGAGCCAGCTAATTGCGAATCAATACTAGAAGGTCCGGAGGGTAGTGGAGGGTTTCTACGCTGCGGCACGAGAACAGTCTGAGATTTATTGCGTGCATGTGCATAGTGTGATGCCAACTTGCTGTGGCTTGTTTGCGGCGAAGGTGATGGCGGTTCAGCGTCTGGAATACGTGGCGATCCTGATAGAGAACCGGCCTTGAAAGGTGAAAATGGCTGAGACAGCGAAGGTCTGCGCGAGTGAGTCTCCCTAAGGTTCAGTCGTGACGGGCCAGTTGCCTTCCCAGCGTATACTGGCAGTGAATGTGGCACAGCAGATTCAATAGCGGGTGTAGTAGACTGCGACCTTGAGTAGGAGCTGCCCTCAGAGCCAACAGCCTTGACTTGCTTGAGCGCAGTTATGGGGCTTGTTGCAATAGCATTGTCACCGTGAAAAGTGTTTAGGCTGCCGTATGTTTGCACCGGGGCAGTTCCTTGTCGGCCTTCTGATACTGATACACCGCTCGGCACAGAGCCGGAAACTGATGGGTCGAGGCCACGGCGAATGGCAATAGGTTGTGGCTGGACAGATGGGAGAAACAAGCGGTCGTCCAGGTCTATCATACGAGAGCTCAAGGAGGCGTTGTTATCGTCGATATGGAAGTCACATTCGTTGCGATAGACCCATGATACGGTCACCGGCCCAATGGCCATCTGAGTGTCATTCATGTCCTCCCGAGTGACAGTTTCGATTTGGCGGCCACAGAGAGACCAGTGTAATGGGTCTAGTTGTGGATCCTTAGGGCGACTAATAGCTTCGACTCGCATGCGTGGAGTAAGGAGGCCGTTCCGGCCGTGATGCCTTTGGCAGTGCTCGAAGATAGGGCCCAGGTTTGAATAGGTGTACAGGGTACGAAAGAAGACGATAAGACGTTTGTAAGTTGCAGGTAACTGAGGGCTAATGGCCTGGAAATCGACTTGGCCGAATGAGTCTCTCTTCCAATGAGAGGGATCGAGGTTGAAAGTCCAGCGCTCAAGAATGACGTCGGGCTTAGAAGAAATAGATATCTTGGCTTCAGCAGCACCGACGGATAGAGACTTGACGACGTTCCATCGCTTGCCAGAGTCGTCGATACACACGAGGGTCTGGCCCTTGGACAAGCGGCTAGTGTCAAGATATGTTTCGATTACTAGCGTTGGTGGTGGGTTGTCGACACTGCAGTTCTTCCAGGCGCCTAGTTCGTCCCTAAAGTCGTCGAACTCACGGGTCATTAATTGAAACTAGACAGAGCACAAGACTAATGTTAGCGATCCGAGATTGCAGTTAGGTCTACAGATGTCATGGGTTCCCAGTGTTGTTTGGTAGTAAGGGAAAATATGGAGAGGATGAGACGTTGGTGTCTTATAAGTGGCAACAACAAGAGAAATCGTGGGCCCGGAAAGAAACCCGCAGCAAGGAGGGAGAGGGTGGGCTCTGGTAAGATAAAAAAGTATATGATATGGCATATATGACGTACCCAGCGGTTGTATCGTGGACCATCAGCTTGTTGGGTAAACTTCTGGATTTGGAGTCTCGAATGGATGACAAGAGCAGCTGCTTTGATAAAGAAGTTCTGGAGAGTAAAGAATATATCAAGATGTTAACAACACAGTAGATTTAGGCTAGGGTGAGATTGTGTGTTTATGTTTGCAAATTTCCATGTATATATGTATGTATGTACATACATGTATGTGCTGTCACAGGCGCTGGCGATGAAGCGAGCGCAGTGCGCAAAGTGTAAGATGCAGAGGGCAAAACGAGAACCACGGAAACGCACCTGCATTATCATATTCATGCGACCTGAGTCTTCAGAGCCCTGTTCGGCGGGGTTTGAGTTGCCGCGACTTCTCTTCTCGGGGTCTGTAGTGGCCGTAGCCGTAGCCGTAGCCGATGCCGGGGCAGCTGTTCTAGGGCGTGTTGGCGGTGCCATGGCGCTGGATATGCTGGGAGCGCTGAAGCCGGCCCCTGGCGAGGAAGGGCGGGAGCTTGGCCGCTGGGAAAGTCGCGGTTGTTGGTGCATTGAGGCGATCTCGGGTTATGAAGATGGCTACTATATATATGGTGTAGGTCGACGTAGACTCAAGGGGTGATATGTAGATGGCCTCGGCTTGGATTTGGGTATTGGCAGGCAGTGAGGAGCCAGGCGAGTGAGCGCAGGTCAGATATCAAGACTATAGCACACAGACGAGGGTGATAGCGAGGAATGCCTATTCCCACAAGTCAAAGCAAAAAAAAGGGAACAAGAGAGGAGAGAGGCAGAGAGGTGGGGAGGAGAAGTATTATGGCGCTTGATGAGGCTGCCGAGTGGTCGAGTCCATGCTGGGTATGCAAGCGAAGATACGGAAAGCAAGTTTAAACAGACGAAGTGGTGGCTTTAGCGGAGAAGTATAACGACAACGAAGGCGGCGGCACAAAGGACGAGTTGAGGGGGTAGGAAACGTGTTGTTTAAGCTGTCGACGGCGCAGGAAAGAGAGGTTGTGAGTTGGGAATGAAGAAGGTTCGAAGTCAAGCAAAGTTCGGGGGAGGATGATCGATGGCGAAGGATGATAGACAAGGCCTTGATTGCGTCTGCAGGTAAGATGGCGAGAGGCAGCAGAGTCCAGCAAAACAGTAAAACAAGCACTATAGGAGGGGAATTAAAGCGAGAGAGTCCTCAGGCAGAATGTTGACTGGCTTGGCAAATCAGAAATAACTGGAAACTGCAAGAAGAGTCGCGGGGAAATAAAAAGACCCAAAAAAAAGAGGCGAAAGTCTAGAGACAGAACGAGAGCGAGGTTGTCGAAACAAGCAAAAGTCAAAAGTCAAAAGCCGAGGAGGGGAGCTGTAGCTTTCGAGTGATCCAAGCTTGGGTCAATTGGCTAGATAGGCTAGATTGATTGAATTGACTGGTTGGGTTTGTGTACTATGTGTACTATGTGTACTATGTATTATAGAGCGGATAGAGTGATATAGCGGCAGTTGGTAATTTCTAGGGCCTAACAAGATGGAGTCGAGGCGAAAAGAGCCAAAATAGCGAAGAAAAGACGATGAAAGAAGGATGGGCAGATGGCTAGCCTAGCGAAGCTCAACATGGAATAGATAGAAATAAAGATGAAAGAAAGATGAAGATAACAATGAGAACACGATGAAGAAAATAAAACGCAAAAAGTCTGTCAATTCGAGGCAGCAGCAGGAAGCGACCAAAGAAAACAAAAGACAAGCGGAAGTTTAAGAGGAATAAGGCACGAGGAACGATAGATACAGGGTATCAAAAAAATGGAAAATACAAATAAACATAAAAAAATGAAAATAAAAATAAAAATAAAAATAAAAATAAAAATAAAAATAAAAATAAAAATAATTCTCATAATATTAAATAAACTAACGCTACGAGTCAGAAACAAGGCGAACGACAGACAGGCCAAATCCAGCTAAGGAAATATACATGCTATAAGGGCTGGGTCAGCCAGTCGGTTGAGCGCTCGAAGCCTGAAGCCTGAAGCTTACAGCGCAGACCCTACTATAATTACAGGGCATGTACGCTGCAGCAGGAGACGATGTTTGTTTGCCTGCCATCTATCTTCACGTTGTCTTGTTGAAGAACCCAGATCAGAATCAAAAGTGTCTCACTAAACAAAGAACGCAAGGCAACACGGTCTGTGAGACCAGAACGGCTGTAGAACCTTAGTCTAGTCCATGCAGCAAGAATATACTATACGGTACGGCACGGCGGTCAAAGACGAGGCTGGCGGGCCATCTACTATCTACTATCTACTATCTACTATCTACTATACTACACACTATGTTCTATCTACCTAGTATCAAGCGATGCCCACAAGCGAATGAAGAATCAATGACAGCTGCAGAGTAGACATAGCGAGATAAATAACTGCAAAGATAGGCACAGTGTCAATCAGAAAAGGCCAGGGAAAGACAGATAGCAAAACAGATCAGATACGGAGGCTTGACGATAAAATAATCAAATAATACATGAGATGATGCAAGTGAAGCGCCCATTGGCAAAATCCATCCATCGTCTAGGCTAGCTAGAACAGGAAATAAAGAGAAAGCAAAGCGAGAAAGAGTGCCGCGGGAATCTTGGGTTGGTCGTTCTTGGTCTAATCATAGCCGTAAACTGATTGTTGGAAGGTTCGAGGCTTGTTCATTAAGCCAATTCACAAGCCAGGGTCGAGAAACCCGAATGAGTAGAATTAGAGAAGTAGATAAAGATCAAATGCAAATAGCCAACAAGGTGTTTCTTGTCTTACAGATCCGTTTAACTTGTATATATGTATAGGCCTTCTACAAAGCCATCGGAATCACAAATCACGACATATAACCAGATATACATACATATATATATCATAAAGGCATTGTTACGAGAGTAAGCCATTAGTTACAAGAAACAATGATAAAAACGACAATAGCAACCAGCACCCACCCAATAGTCAAATGAGTCCTGCAATCTGGAGATTTGAGAATGCGATGGATGGACCTGCCGCCCAGGATTTAGCTGCATTTACTTCAAGGAGTAATCAGGAAGCCAGTCAAAGATCAAATCAGGCCTTCTTTTGCGGTCTTTTTTGTATCTTCACTTTGTTCTAGTTAACTATGTAATTCACTGAGCATATTTATAGATAAGATAGCAAACAAACAAATAAACAACCGAAATAGAACATGTCCCGCCATTCCGCCGGTCAGGCACCAAACAAAGCCAAAGCCGAAGAAACAGAGGGCTTACTCTCTCTTTCTCTTTCTCTCTTTCTCTTTCTCTTTCTCTTTCTCTTTCTCCTTCTCTTTCTATTTCCCATTGTCCTGCCCGGCTTTTGTCCGTCTAGATAAGAGTCATCGCCGGCCTTGTTGTCTCTTCCATCAATCCGTCCAGTAAATCTTATTTATTCAATCTAATCGTAGCCAGTGCCTATCAAGCCAGCAAAAGGGCGACGTGTGCGCTGTATGAATCACCAATTCTCTCTATCCTTCTCCTCCTCTTCCTCTTCCTCCTTCAAGCCAGTCAGTCATTCGGTCTCGGTCACAGGGCAGGGAAGGGGTCGAGCGGCAGGAGTTTTTGCTACTTTCTCTCTCTTCTTTCTCTTAGTCTCTTAGTCTCTTAGTCTCTTAGTCTCTTAGTCTCTTAGTCTCTTAGTAGCATTTTGGCTATGCAACTACATAGTAAGGTTAACTGTTAGTTCAACTTTTCCCAGTCATCCATTCATTCCCCAGCCCAGATAGAGTCGTAGCCAGAACTAGTCTCATAGGCCAAAGCCGGTCAAGCGGTCGGCTCCCACTTCTTATTCAATGCTCAATGCTACGGTTTGAGCTGAAAGCATGACCAACATCCTGCTTTGCTACGACTCTTTATCTTGTTTATCGCTCTTCGCATCTGCAGGGTCATAAGGGATTTCCGGCATTTCGTTCTCAAGTTCAGCACTATTGTATCAGCACTATTGTATGTAGCTCAATCTAGCTTATGTCATCAGGCTAACACACCGTACTGACATGACAGGCTGTATATACAGTACAGTACAGTACAGTACAGATACTCTCAAGGAAGCCATGATATGATATAATGTAATTGCTTCTATCAAGTCAACAGTTTATTTCCGTGATTGGTTTAAATGCAAATAATACCAAGCATTCAATTGATATAATTATATGTGTCTTTTTTGATTATCTTGGTTATCTTGAATTTCTTGGCTGACTGACTAGCAGATCAAGCAGGAAAGGGGAGGCTTGCATCATATTATGTATGTATAACACACATTCATTCAATATTCATGTATCCCATATTCAATTGATTATATGTATACTTTAAATGTATGTATAGTTGCATAGAAACATGGATAAATAAATGTATGTACATGTGTCCAACGCATAAGCAATTTTTCTTCTCTTCAGCTGTTGCACGACAAAGAGTCGGTCCAACCCAAAAGAACAAGAAAGTCGAGAGAAAAGCCTCCAGTCTGTTGTCTGTTTCTTGTTCTTGCTTTTTCTTTTTCTTCTATCTCCCCCTTTGGGTTCCCCTGTCTATCAAAAAGGACTAATACAGAACAAAAAAATTAGAATAATAAATAATAAAATCAGTCAAGTCAAGACAAACTAAACCCCACAAAGCTCACCGGTTCCCCCATTCAGTTGCTTGCCTAAATTCATCCTTGCTTCTCTGCCTAGTTCTTCACCTAGTTCTTCACGGCAAAGACATCTTGATAAGATGGATCCCATCAGATATCTATAACTGCCACTTCACTGTGTTAACTTGGCTAAGCATCTTCTTTACCCTATATCCAGTCAGCCACTCTATATCAGTCCTTCGGTGGGGTTTTGCATGTTTATGCATGCAATAATGAGCCATCTCAACATCTCATTTGTCAGAACTTCCTTTGTTATTGTTATTATTGCTTTTGTTATCTACAGATCAAATGTCTGGGTTTTGTTTGCTGGCACCAATATAACATCCAGTACTATAGCTTTAAGCGGCCTAAGAAAGAGAAAAAGAAAAAATTACTAAACCAATTACCAAAAATCCAGACCGCCTCTCTTGAAACGAAGAGAGAGAGAGAGAGAGATAGTCTGTCCTTTTCTCTCTCTATCTTGATCTTCTGATTTTCCATGTTTTGGTGTTGTTATTATTATTATAAGGGTATTATTGCATCATTTATGGCGTGCAAACCTTCAAGCCTTGTTTGATACAGTAAAATATAATAAAAAATAGAAATATATACAACAAAAATCAACCCAAAATAAGCTGTATAAACAGATATACAGCAAACGTCACAATCCTGTTCAAAAACGACATCATAGCTCGCTTGCTTCCCATTCTTGGCCTGACTGTTTCTATGATACTTGATACTACTGATTTGTATATGTAGAAAATAGCGGCCCCAAAAAACGTCATTTCTTTTTTTACCCTTGGGATTTACTTCAGACCCTTCTGTACGCCACTGTATTTTAGTGGCCTTTTAGTTTTACAGGAACCTGGCGCTAAGGTAACTTGGTCCACGTTTAAAGGCCCCCCTAGCAGCCTAAACCCTCAAGGTTTTGAGAGGCGAAGGGCTAATAGCAAAACAGCCCAAGAACCTATCAAATAATCCCGTTCTCTTTTCTACGCTTATTTATCCAACT
Organism: Davidsoniella australis; assembly: GCA_009806335.1. Classification (NCBI taxonomy): domain Eukaryota; kingdom Fungi; phylum Ascomycota; class Sordariomycetes; order Microascales; family Ceratocystidaceae; genus Davidsoniella; species Davidsoniella australis. The sequence goes on along the minus strand of RHLR01000336.1, from coordinate 14,720 downwards.
ATAACAAGACAAGAAAAAAAAACCCTTTCTTTGCCCTTCTAAATGACGCTATGCTACTCACTCATGGCTACTAATATCATATTTTCTTATCCTCCGATGTGATATTTACGCCCGTATTCTTTCTCTTCTCCATCAGTCTGACTAGAGGAATATAAATGGATGGGCAGAATGATGAGAATAGAGGGGGCGCCCTAAGGCAAAGGTAGCAATCGGGCAATCTTTCAGGTAAAACCCTTTGGCATTGAAGGATATACAACGGAGGAAAATATCGATTCATTAGCATGTGAGAAAGGAAATACGTCAGCAAAAACCAAAATCAACGACCTAAATCCCGGATGCCACTTTTAGCAACCCTATATATAACCCTAATGATGAAATTCAAAATATGCTTTCGGTCCTTAATGACCTCATGATCGCTTTTTCTCTCTATTCACGTGATTGCGTGCCTGTTTCGTTAGCCTGTCTATAAGCACGTTGCGATAAATATCTACGCATCACTTTACGACATTTCCAATATGAACGGTGCTGGATGATATGACTATTTGTTCAAAAGCCTTTTAATGGCGTATTTTCGTTCACTACAATATTCCATGCGGTCTAAACCCTAATAAATAATTATAATCATCAAAGAAAACCCCCATAAAGTAAAGTTCATGGTTTGGCCGCAAAGGCCTGGAGCCTCTCAAAGAGGCCGGTCTGGAACTAGATCAAACGCTAGATTTGATTTTACTCAGTCTACACAGGCCAATAGATTTGGCCCCTCAGAAACATCTTCTACCTCCATAGCTCCGGCTACGACTGTAGTTAATGATGGCTTACCGCAGATATATCGGGATATGCTTCGTGAAGCCGACGGGAACATGCCCGAGAGACCACAGAAGCGACCGGCAAAAAGACGAAGAGCCGAGACTCCGCCGTCACGAGGAGTAGACCAAGAACAACCGCAGTCACAGGATGATGGCGGTATTGGCTCTTCCGCTCAGAGGCTGGCGAGGGCTGGCCATGACTCTATAGTGGCACGGACTTCGTCTTTACAGAGCCGGGCAGAGAGACATCGCGATCAAGACGACTCTCCAATACCAGAGTCACGAAGACTTCCGTTGAACAATGCACCCGTGCGTTCAGTTCCCAAGATTCACTTGCCGTCGTTTCCGCCATCACAACCAAAGAAGAATCCGCTTGTACAACTCGAGCCAGATGGTGTTGATGATGACGATGACGCTGAGAATCTAGATTTTGAAGATGTCGATCTTCCGGTACCTGTTGTTCAGACTATGATTCGTGAACTAGACGACGACTCTTCCGACGCTGAATCCGAGTCTGGCTCAGAATCGGAAGACGACGATAACGACGAAGTGGTCTCTAAACAACCGGCTGTAAACCTTGACAACTATGACTTTGAGAATCTCTCACAAGCCACTGCCTCAGCTGAAGATAACCATATCGAAATCAACCTCACTGCCCAGTCAAACTCCGCATCCACCGGCGCTACACTCCACGGAGCCACATCGTCTTCATCCACGGCACCCGCTAAACCAAAACGCAAGCCGTTAACCAAAGACGAGAAGCTACAACGTATACACGTGCACCGAATGCACCTTCTCTGTCTCATATACCACTGTTCGCTGCGCAACCACTGGTGCAACGATGAGAAGGTCCAGAAACGTCTCAAGCAGCATCTGATGCAGCGCACACGGCAGTATTTGCGCCCCAAGAAGACCATGTTGCCGTTTGCTCAAACTGAATCGATCAAGCGTGGCCTGGAAATGGCTGGTGAGGTATGGAAGGTCAAGTTCTCGGTAACAGAACGTGCTATGAAGCGTGCGTTATGGGCGGACTCGGCCGACGATCTAGCAAAGGTATGGCACATATCATGATTTCTTGTTGTATAGTAAACTAACAAATGTGCCTCCCTTTCACCTTGATAGTATGAGCCACCAGATGACATGGAAACATGCCTGAACAAGGACGATTTCTTGGAAGCTGCCACACAAATGTCGGGATCCCGTGATGTCGGCGCTCAGCTATATTGTGCCTTTTTGCGTGCTGCCGGAATCAGAACACGGCTCGTGTGCTCTTTACAGGTTCTTTCGTTCCGTTCCGGAGGACCGAGTATGCCCGTATCACTCCAGCCAAAACTCACAAAGGCACAACTCCGGAAACGTGAGCTTGAGGAAAAGAAGCGTCGTGCCATGGAACTCTATCGTCAGCAACCACAGGTGACATCTCGGCTCGGTCCAATGGGACGATCAGGGTCTTCTAATAGTACTATCGGTAGTTCTAGTAGTAATTTCTCGTCGGCGCTGTCGAATTCGGCTCCGGCAAAGGAGAGTCCGTATCCTGTCTACTGGGTCGAAGTCCTAGACCGCACTAGCGAACGCTGGTATCCCGCCGATCCGATTGTCACGCGGACATTCTGCCGTCCAAAAGCCCTCGAGCCACCGCTTTCCGATAAGGAAAATGCATTGACCTACGTCATCGCCTTTGAAGAAAACGGAACTTTTCGAGATATCACTCACCGCTACACGCGTGCCTTTAAAGCTAAAACCCGCAAGAACCGCATAGATCATGTATCTAGCACGACGACTAATCTCGGCACCACAGACACCACCGGTGCTGACTGGTGGTCTCGTGTTATCAAACATTACACTTTGCCATCAGCACTAAAGCGACTACCGAGCAAGATCCGCCTCGCTGAGAATGAAGAACTACGCGCTTCACTAGCCCGCGAACCGATGCCGTCTAACATTGCAGACTTCAAAAACCACCCTGACTACGTACTGGAGCGTCATTTGCGTCAGCGCACCGAAATACTCAAGCCTGGTGCGAAGCCATGTGGTTCCGTAGCCACACACAACAGATCTGCGCCACTAGAACGCGTATATCATCGTCGAGATGTACGAGTCGTACACAGTCGAGACAAGTGGTTCCGACTCGGTCGTCAAGTACGTCCCGATGAACAGCCAGCCAAGACATTGACTCGGCGCATACGTCGACCGACGACGGGAGATTTCAACAGCTACAGCTATAGCTACAACAGTGGCGTAGAACAGCCCGAGTTTCATACTGAAGCGACGCCTGTATATACACAGGACCAGACAGATCTCTTCCAGCATCCACCCTTAATTGACGGCCACGTACCGCGCAACAAGTTTGGCAACTTGGAGATCTACGTATCGACCATGATTCCTGCGGGTGGCGTCTACATTGCCCATGCCAAAGCCGTTAAAGCAGCCTATCTCCTCGCCATCGACTATGCACCAGCCGTAAGCGGCTTCGAATTCCGCGGCCGTCACGGCACGGCCGTACTACGCGGAGCCGTGGTATCCGAAGATCACGAAGAGGCAATGCTGGCAGTACTGGATGGATTCGATGATCTTCATGCGCAGATGCTGGAGGATAGGAAACGGAGATTCTTGTTGAAGGCTTGGAGTCGGTTGTTACGTGGATTGCGTATTCGTGCCCAGATTTGGCGTGGTGTGGATGTGGAAAAGGAAGCTCAGGAGGAAAGAGATCGACAAGAAGATCGTGTCCGGGAGGAGATGAGGTCAAGAAAGAAGGCAGAGGCTAGGCTGGGTAAACAGCCGGTAGTTGAGGTGTTGGAAGAAGAAGAAGAAAAAGAAGAAGAGGTGAATAAGGTTGATCTAGAACGGAATGAAGAGAGACAGCCTCAACCTATTGTTGATGATGACGATGATAGCGAGTTGAGCGAGTTGAGTTCATCAGATCCCGAGTTCACACTGGACCAGGATGACGACGATGATGATATGGCTGGAGGCTTCATCATAAAATAAAAGACATGAATAGTACATAGTTCAATTAGTGGCCATCATTACCAAATGGAACTATATCTTATTATCCCGTGAAGCTCATCTATCATTCTCGCAACCCTACAAAGTCAGCTAACATATCACGTAACCCTAACATAAAGTATAATGTCAACATTGGTGTTTAAAGTGGTACGACAGGTAAGATATATATACACATTATCAATCTCTCGACATCCACAACGTCGAAATTGATACACTAGTATTTACGTCATATAATATGAAAAGCATTAGGTATAGTCCCTTGTAATACTGTAAATCAAAACAAAGGAAGAATAGGACATAAAAGAAGAAAATGAGATATAATCCCCAAAAGCAAACGAACCCAAAAAAGGCTCATAAAGACTCCATCCCATTCATTCAGTTCTCTAGTGTTAATGAAAACGATAACATAAAGAAGAGAACAAAACTATCGTTTTGGGGCAGATAACCTGTCTCAAATAGAGAATAAAAAACCCCAAAAAAGTGAATACCTAATACATTGCCCTTTCACACAGCACACGATAGCTTTGTTGACTTGACGACTAGTATAAAAAAAACCCTCATATCTTGACAGCGAGCGAGACAAAAAAAGCATGAATAAAAAACTAATAAAAAGAACTGAAAGACCGAGAATAAAATGTATGCATTTACTTCAGCTGCAGCTTCTTCATAGCCTCGACGTAGACTTCCCGTTGCTTCATATGTTTCTCAATGTAGGGCTGCTTCTCAGCGTCGCTCATGGCCTTCCAAGCCAATGCGTTGTCCTTGACAATTTCACGAGCATCCAGGTTGCCGTGCTTGCCAGAGGCATACTGCTCGTTGTTGAATATCAGCCAGGCAGTGAAGGGACGCTTAGGAACACGGTCATCCTTGATCTCAGTGATGCGCTTCTTGGTTAGACGTTCAAGCTTGCGGCGAGCCTGGTTGATGTCCTTGATCTCCGTAGGAGTCTTGGAGTGAACAATCTTCTTGTAGGCAGCTGCAAAGGTGACCTTGTTCTCCTCGGCGCGCTTCTTGAGACCCTATATATTAAATACTTCTGGTTAATAATGCTGGGTAACTTCATGATACATGTGGTGGTTACATACCTCAAGCTCGCTGGAAGATAGCGCTTTGAACTTGGCAGCAGTGGTCTTGATGAGGTCGGCCATGGTCTGGCCAGGTTGGAGCTTCACGCCACCAAGCTCATTGGTAACGAACACCCGGTAGGGCGTAGTAGCCTTAGCGAGCTCCTTGCCCTTGAGTAGGGGAAGCTGGGCCTTCTCACGCACTTGGCGAAGCTGGATGCGGGCCTTTTGTTCGGGAGTGATGACCTTCTTCTTGACAACCTTCTTTACGACCTTCTTGACGACCTTCTTCTTGGGAGCAGGCTTCTTAGCCGCGGGCTTCTTGGTAGCGACCTTCTTGGTAGCGGCCTTCTTGGTAGTGGCCTTCTTGGCCGCTGCAGACTTAGCAGCAGGCTTCTTAGCCGAGGACTTGGTAGCGATGGCGGAAGCGGCCTTCTTGGGAGCGGCAACGGACTTCTTAGCCACGGCCTGCACGACGGTGGAAGTGCTTAGATAAACACGTGAAGTCGAAGTGATGCCCGCAGACGCACGGATGGGCAGAGTCACGAGGCGGTTGCCGGTGACAACTGCACGGCGGGCAGCGGCGTGAATCATAGCGGCGATGATGAGCGAGATATAGGGCGATTCGTAGAATGTAGTATTGATGGACAGCACCAAATGGCTCCGTCTCGAAAATAAAAAGGTGGGTGATGGCAATTGGTTGGAAGAAAAAGAGAGAGTGGCTGTTTTGTTATTTTTTTTTTCTCTGACTTCGATGTTGCTACAAGCGTTACGCTGTGGAAAATCGGCAGATCTGAATTCGTGGGGCAATGGAAAAGTAAGCAGCCTGGGTTCGCAGGCAGAAGTAATAGCTTCTTCGGAGCAAAAGAGACGCGAAAAGGTGGGAATGGGAAATTCAATCAATGGTGGCGGTAGAACGACTAGGTAAGGCTCTAAAATAAAAGCCCGGACTAGGCACAACAAAGAAAAGGGCTTGGTTGTGTTGTGTTAGTTTTTTTAGTAAGGGATGGAGATGATGCAGAATACGATGTTCCAATTGGTAGAGCGGATATTCACAGGGAAAACTTGCGTGCTCCAATTTTTATTTATCGTCCTGGACAAAGATAGAACCTTGTCGAGAGAAGCCTGATGATTGAAGGGAAACTACCTGAGTTGAAGGGCACGAAGCGGGTCCAAGCAGGCTGGGCTGGGAAGTTACCTGTTGGCGAGCTAAGAAGCTGTCAAGATAAGCAAGAAGACAAGAAGACAGATAAGGCTACTGAACGCTTGATATCATTGGCACATGGCTCTTGTTTTGTATGTAATAATTGATGATGCTGATATCTCTAGCCCTATCACTATCTGTATATCACGCACATATCTGCTTGGTTGCCCGTGGGATTCCATCTGCTTAAGACCAACCTGCCCAAGGAACACCACCGCCCTTTTCCGCCGTAAACACGCCATTTTAGGACCATATTGCTACCAGACTGGAGGTTGATTCGTCTTATAGTTTCTAAGACGATAAGACGTAGTGCGGTCATACTATACATAGGCTCTTCTATGCATATGAATGCCCTGGTTTTCAATCTAGAAGGAGCCGTCGCATGCGACCAAAGCCAGCTTGGTTTGACAGCGAAACATACCCTGGTGTTTTTTTTCGGTAGTCAAAAAAAGCACATCGATGGCGGGGCAAAGTAGAGTTAAATTCGTCGTTGCGTTGTCGCTAGAATACCTCAAGCTACTACCTATATATAAGCTCTTGCGATTTCCCACGCATCTATCTTCAAATGGAAATAGTAGCTATCGAAAGCTTGATAGCGAGTATATCTTCTGGATGGCATTCTTCTTCGTAGCTCTGTGGATATTTTTCGCTCGTGACAAACTTGCACTAATTGCTTTACTGAGGTTATGTAATGCAAGTGGTTCTTTATTGTGCTACAAATATATTAGCAAAAACAACCAAACGCGCTTTGTTTGACTAGCTTTAGCCACTGAATACGATACATCAATTGTTATAATGCCTTCTTCTAGCTTCATTTGCTTTTCTTCTTGTCTTGTTAGGGGAACAACGCAAATAGCTAAGCTTCCCCGCTATTGCTACTGCCAGCTGGCTGCCAAAGACTTTGACACCCGAGCTCAGCTGCTAAATCTATTCCAGGTACAACCTTAGTTTACCCACGCCAACTGGCTAAAGCTCTCCACTTACTTGTTTGGCTTTGGCTGCTGGTTGGTTGGCTAGCCAAAAAAATCCAAAGAGGCAGCACTTGGCCGCGAAGCTCAAACTAACAGCCAAAACTACAGCCAAAACTACAGCCAAAACTAGTGCTTTTTCGTATATAGGCAGTAATAGAGCTTGCATAGCCTAGCTTAGTAGTAGTAATAGTAGCCTTAAGTAGCCTTATCGCACCTTCCGCTAGAATCGTAAGAAACACAAGCCCGCATCATAATAGCCAACGCTCGGCTTAGATCGTCAAATCGAACAATTCACACCTCTTTATCTTTTTCTTTATACTTCATATTCCATCTGAAGCAATATCACGACTTTCCGCATCTACGAATTCTATAACGATTGCATTGTTTTATTTTTTTTGTCTTTTTTTTTTCAACTACACTTTACACAATGGATCACCGTCCTCAAGCTTGGGGTAGAGTAAGCTCAACCCGCCAACAAACCCCATCGCCACTAATTATCATGATGCTAACTGTGTTACTGTCATCTAGCCCAGAGACGATGTCTACGGTGCCTATGACCATTCCCACATCAACGCAGATGCCAAACAGCACACCCAGCACCCCATTGTCACCGGAACTTCGGTCATAGCCATCAAGTTCGACAAGGGCGTCGTGATCGCCGCCGACAACCTAGGTTAGCCAAAACACTCGTCTTCTCTTTCCTCCCCTTCCATCTACTCCATTCCCATCGACTAACATATCCCATCTATCTATCAGCCTCCTACGGCTCTCTCGCTCGCTTCGCCAACATCAAACGTCTCCGCCCCTTCGCCGAAACCTCCATCATCGGTTTCGGCGGCGATGTCTCCGACATGCAGTTCCTCGACCGCCATCTAACCTCCCTCGCCATCGACGAGTCGTACACTACATCGGCACCCATGTCCGCCGCTAGTCTGCACCGCTATCTCTCCAAACTCATGTACGCTCGCCGTACCCGTGTCAACCCCTTGTGGAACCACCTTCTCGTCGCCGGCCTCGACGATGACGATGCTCCCTTCCTCGCTGCCGTCGATTTGCTAGGCACTACTTACTCTTCTCCATCTCTCGCTACCGGCTTCGGCGCCCATCTCGCTCAGCCCATCATGCGTCGTTATGCCCCCGATGAGGAGTCGGCTGCCAAGTTGACCCAGGAGGAGGCTATCGATGTCATTCGCCAGTGCATGAAGGTGCTCTTTTACCGCGACGCTCGCTCGCTTGACAAGTACTCGCTGGCTGTGGTGACAAAGGAAGGCATCGATCTTAAGCAGGATGAGCAGTTGGAGGAGCAGAGCTGGGCTTTTGCTGATCGCATTAAGGGTTACGGAACTCAGACTGTGTAAAATTCACAATATCACAGCGTACACGTACACATATACATATTAGTTGTATTGACGAGTAGAAACAGAGGAAATCATACCGGGGTTTTGTTCCATTATTCATAATTTATTGATTTTTTCTGCACTCATTGACCTGATCTAACTAGTTATGAGCATTGCTACTGATGTTGTATACATGCAAGCGATGATTTTGTGCTTCAATATTGCGTTATACGCCTTTTCTTTCATGACAAAATTTTATGTCATATTTAATTTCTACTTCGCTTTGGCAAGAATCACATTACAATATTGTTCATGTTTACGTTATAGAATTTAATGTTGGCTTATATAAAGTAGTTTTATTTTAGTATGCAGACAACAAACCCTGTGACAGGCTGTCGATGTATAGATCCAAGAGTCAAGAGGCTACACTAGGGTCGGTCTTTCTGTTAAAGCTCCGCTAAGTAGTCGGTTGACGGTGTATAAGAAGATTTAGTGTAAGTGGATAGATAGATAGATATAGGGTGAGACGCAGATCGCTAATAGTAGAAGTAATAGTAGGAAAGGCCATTAAAACGTCAAAATGAAGAAAAAATAAACAGGGAATAAAACATCAGAGAAAGCAAAAGAAGGCAAGATATTCTTTAAAAAAAACAAGGTCATGTCATGGGCTGATTTTTCTAAACCTGTTCGTCTCGCTTACTCGACAGTAACCGACTTAGCCAGGTTACGGGGGAAATCGACGTTCAGGCCCTCCAGAACAGCCAGCCAGTAGGCAATCAGCTGCAGAGGAATGACGTTCAGGATACCCTGCAGAGCATCAACGGTCTGGGGGATCTCGATCTTCATGGCATCGGCATTCTTGAACTCCTCATCGTTCTCGTTGCAGATGACAATGGGCTTTCCGCCACGGGCAGCGACCTGCTGGTAGGCATTCAGCGACTTCTTGAATAGGCTGTCGCGGGTCAAGATCATGATAATGGGCAGGTTCTCGTCGACCAGGGCCAGGACACCATGCTTCAGCTCACCGGACATGACAGCCTCGCAGTGCAGGTATGAAATCTCCTTGATCTTGAGAGCACCCTCCAGAGCAGTGGAGAACTGGCTACCACGACCCAGAAGCAGCAGCGACTTCTGGTTCTTGAAGACCTGAGCGCAGAGGGCCTTGATGGCGGCATCCTGCTCCAGGATAGACTTGATCTGGCTGGAGATGTTGGCAAGACCCTCCATAATCTCCTCACGACGCTGGACCTTGGAGGCACGGTCCTCACTTAGAGACAGAGCAAACATGACCATGGCAATGAACTGAGAGGTGTAGGCCTTGGTGGAGGCGACACCGATTTCAGGGCCGGCGTTGATGTGAACACCGCAGTGGGTGAGCAGAGAGATGGAAGAACCGACAACGTTAACGCAGCCGACGGTCAGGGCGCCACGCTCCAAGCAGTAACGCAGAGCCATCAGGGAATCTGCGGTTTCACCAGACTGGGACACGAAGACACAGGTATCGTCACGGAAGACGGGAGCCTGGCGATCCAGGAAATCAGAGGCCAACTCGACAGCGATGGGGATCTCAGTCAGCTCCTCGAAGATACCACGGACAGCCATGCAGGAGTGGTAACTGGTACCGCAGGCAATGAAAATGATGCGGCGGCAACGACGGATAGTAGAGATGTACGAACGAAGACCACCCAGAGTGACGGTCTTGTTGGTGCTGTCCAGACGACCACGCATGGTGTTTATGACGGACTCGGGCTGCTCGAAAATCTCCTTCTGCATGAAGTGGTCGAACTTGCCTTTCATGATCTCCTGCAGCTCGAGCTCCAGGGTCTGGATGGAACGGACGTTGGAAGAGCCGTCGTTCTTCTTCAGACGGTGGATGTTGAGCGAGCCCTCGTGAATGTGAGCAATGTCGTCATCCTCCAGGTACATGACCTTCTTGGTGTGCTCGACAATAGCGGAGGGGTCAGAAGACAGGAAGAACTCAGTGGGCATGGGCATACCGTCATCGGTCATGAAGGCGCGCGATTGCGAGCGATGCAGTAGCGACTTGTCAGGAGAAGCTAGAAGGCCAGTAGTTCCGGGGCTTAACAGCGAACCGGCGTTCTTCTTCATGGCAACGTTCTGAGAGGCAGTCTCAGCGGGCAGAGGAGTGTTCTCGTCGGCATACTCGACATCGACAAAGTCAACCTTCATGCGGCGAGAGGTCTTGACACCAATGACGAGAGGAGAACCCTTACGGGCAGCAATGACCTCGTGGGGGTAGTGAACGGACTTGATCAGCAGACCGTAGGCACCCTCCAGCTCCTGGATAACGGCCTTGGCCAGATCAGTGAAGCCAATTGTGGGGTGCTGATCGTAGATGTACTTGGCCAGCTTGGCAATACACTCAGTATCGGTCTCGGTCTCGAACTTGAAGCCCTTGCTGGTGAGCAGAGTCTTCAGCTCCTTGTAGTTGGTGATAATACCATTGTGAACAACAGAGAACTCCCAGGTGTCGTTAGAGCTATGAAGTGATGTGTTAGTTAAGGTTATCAACCCATTTATAGCTGGTAGAAGATTGCTAGACTTACCGGTGAGGGTGGCAGTTGACACGCGAGGGAGGGCCGTGAGTGGCCCAACGGGTGTGAGCAATACCGGCGTGAGAATCGAAGATCTTGGTCAGGTCGGGCTTCTCCTCCTCAATCAGCTGCTTGAGCTTGGCAACCTTGCCAACCTCCTTGAAGGCAAAGACCTCGTTCTTCTTGTTACCGTCAACGGCCAGACCAGCGGAGTCGTAACCGCGGTACTCTAGACGAGACAGACCTATGCAAAGAGAAAGGAGAAACTGTTAGTGACATGTTGATGGAAACAAAGCTGTTGGACGCAGAAATGTTATAGAAAGGGCCTACCATTGACTAGAGTATCGAGGATGTACTTGCGGTCCTTCTCGACCAGGTAGTTGACGTAACCAAAGATACCACTATAGGAGAGAAAGGGTCAGTAATGTGATCAAGACTTTGTAGCTGCAAATATAAAGCGGGAGAGTTTCAATGGTGGTGGTAGAGGCTGTAAAAAGAGCTCCGGGGGGAGATTCAATGGAGATCCGATATGGGTGTCTGAAAGAAGCACCCGGATCAAAATCGACGACGAACCAAGGCTCAGTTTCCGGGCGACAACCATAACAACGGCACTGTTGAATAGCAGAAGCATGACAGAAGGAAATGGAAGACAACTTACCACATTGCGGGCTAGATTAATATGAAGATGACGATGAAAAAATGGCAAAACGAATGACAAAAAACGGTCAAGTCAGATTCTCGCAGAGAGCAGACACGGTAGAGAGAAGAAAAAGAATAAATACAACAAAAAAAGAAGAGCGGTCGCAGAGGAAAAGGAAGAAGGGAATAAGGAGAGCTTGGTGGGGGAAAAAGAGAAAGAGCTCTAGTTGTAGTAAGTTAGGCGACTGTGGAGTTCCAAGCGTAGCAAGGAAGGAGCAAGGAGAGCCTCGGGGGGTATCACAATAGGAAACAAGCTCTACAGTTTTATGGAAACGGTAGTTGCGTAGCGTAGAAGCAGTAAGAGGGCAGAAGTTGAGAGTTGCGGGAGTTCAGAGATGAAGTATCGAGAGAGAAGGAGGATAGGAAGACAGCTATATATAGAAGGAGACGATGTGAAGAGAATGTCAAGAAAGTTGAGACGGACGGACGGAGAGAGGGGGAAACAAGTCACTTTAAAGAAAACTAGAGCCGGAGTATCAGCAGTAATAGAAACAGTTAACAGCCAGCCATATAGCGCCGTCCCTCTCCAAAATAAGGCCAGGCCGTCTAAAAGTCTCTCTCCTACGACAGGGCAACTGGTCCTAATACGGTGCTGCGGACGCAGTAGACGTCGGCAACTACCCGCCATACATAACAACTAAGTAACTATGTACTATGAAAAGAGCAAGTCAACCACCTAACTACAACTAAAAAGCCAGCTAAAAGCCAGCACTAGAAAGAACCAGCCAGGAAGGAACCTGCGCCAGCAAAAGCCCAGAATAGGACCCCCTGCCGTCAGGGAAGGAGCGTTCGTTTCGCTTTATTCATGTGCATTTTATATGTATTTACTAGTGTACTTTTTGACTTTTTTTCAGGTTCTTGTTCGTATCATTTTTATTAGTTACCGTTACTGTACAAAAAAAGACATAATGTAAAAAAAAGAAGTACCGCCTCCGACTAGTTTGTAGAAAAAAGAAAAAAAAAACGAAAGACGGCGCTACCCAGAGGCTTTTGCTTGTGAAAGCATCGGGCGAAGCCAGAACAGAAAATATGCGATTTCTGCGATTGGTTGCCGCCGTCCTCAAGGGGAAGTCGCTGATTTCAATGTGTTCCGATGGATGGTGGTCTCCTTCTTGGCAGCGTCCATCGATAAAATACGTCAGCAAATAGCATGTATTTGCTACAAGTTTACATGTATAGTAACTCAATGAATTACATATGGACGAGAACAAGCCAATGACCTCTATTATGCACTGTGTTATGTTGTGATTGTTGTTATGTTAGTGCACGCAGTACGAGGAGGAAGGAGCCGACACAGCAAAAAGCGGGGTGGGGCCAGCCAGCCAGCTCTGAGCTCTGAATGGTTATTGCCAATTATTATGGTTGACATTGCTGACACCGTTGTTGTTTGCCGGCCTTGCTTTGCTAACTGTGTGTATCTGTACAGTAGTTTCCATTTTCTAGTAGTAGCTGCTATGCATGTATATATACAGGTCCAAATAGGCATAAGGAATAAGGCTGTACAGCCGGTCTAGCAATTAACATCTTGAGGGGCTTAGATTATTCTATTTCTTCTTTCCTCTCTTCATCATCGTCAACAACTTTTATCTTTACCAAACAGATATCAAGCCATCGTCTTCTTCATCGTCATTCTTTTCTCCAGTCACACCTCGTCAAAAGGCAATCAAATACTAGTAGCAAGTCAAGCGTCCAAAATAGACTGGGCGCAGCGCAGCCAGTCCGGCTAGAAGCCAGGTTCGTTCGTCTTGGTCGTATTCCAATTCTAGACCTAGTTTGTTTTTCTCGTAAATCTATGACAAGAAGTGGGGCACAGTGGGTGTCCGCACGGCGTCGATCTACTGCTGGCTGGCTGCCCTTTGTTCAATCTCCTTGTTCTTAGAGACCCCGTCTATATATGTATATGTATCTTATATGTAATTCTACAATGTGCTATACACATCTATAAAGCTTCATTTCTTTTCTTGTGCTATCGTCAAGGTGTGCTCAATAGCAGCGTCTAGACCCAGAGTCGCACTACGTGGTAAAACGTATACAAATACTGTATGTGATGCTGTACCTGGAACACTATATTCCACTCCGACCTGCACTACAGTGGCTGTCCGGAAATGGTTCTTGTTGCCCACGTATACGAGTATTTCTCCCTTATACTCTTACTAAACATCGAAGGCTTTCTTTTCCTCGGTGTTTGTTGTTTTCTCATGCCCTATGAATGTACATATCTATATATCCCTTTGCCTTACTACACGAGCTAGTGCTTGTCAAAAATTATACGGGACAAAGAATCTACATAACAACTACAGCCACTAACTGTAAGAACAGACTGAGCCAAGTTGTCTAGGCCAGGGGGGGGCGTCTTGTCATATCACGCACATGGTGGGGTCAAGGTCTATAAGCGACCGTTGCCTTACTTGGACTCCATAGCCTCCCTAACTCCTATTTGTGAGGTTTAGACTCCTAGAAGAGGCTGAACAAGAAACTGGGAAAGCGTGAGAGACCGATACCAAGTTTCCTTTGTCTTACTCGTCGATAGCTGAGCAAGGCGGCTCAAGGATTAAGGAAGACGGGGCGGGTTTATCTCTCTTCTAATGGGCGGCCATCACAGCAGCACAGAAGAGTACTTTTCACCTACTGTCTAGTCGTACATTTGTGTGTTCTACTAGCTGAAGTGTTTGTCTCCGAGGCCAGGCACATGCATGCCTACAAATGTGTCCGAAATACCATCAGTAATGCCCATATATTTCTTTGTATATGTGTGTACACACACATACATATAGGACAACTACATTTAGAGCTTTCAGGACTAGGAATATCATGTGGACATCCCTTGATATTGTGGAGATATTTTGGTATTAGCGGACAAAAATGCCACTTCATTCTTCTTTCAGAGTCAGGGTCGGTCAGCATCTTGCCAGCCGCATAAGAGGTCATGATGTAATGGCACAATATCATTGGCCACCAGGCATGCCATCTACTACTAATATTCAAATACAGGGCGCAGAGTCAGGGCAACCATCACCCAGAAGACCGAGTTGGGGAAAAAGACAAAGCATTAACTACCATGTCTAATTTTTTTTTTTT